>CAUYSK010102696.1:0-69941 GCA_963575035.1 Avahi laniger
AAAAATAATAATAATTTTGAAAAATTTCATTAATAAGTTTAACATTAATGAAAAATCAGAGTTATTTTTACCCCCGTTCTTTTTTTTTTTTTTCCAAACAGGATCTCACTCTGTTGCCCAGGCTAGAGTGCAGTGGCATCACCATAACTCACTACAGCCTAAACTCCTGGGCTCAAGGGATCCTCCTGCCTCAGCCTCCCAAGTAGCTGTGACTACATGTGCAGGCTACCACGCTTGACTTTTTCCCCTGTTCTTGACAGTTTTTTCCATTGTTGTATAACCAGCACAGCATAGAACATAGCCTGGCACATAGCTGTCGCTCAATAAATAGTTGCTGCATGTTAAGATGACTAATAAAATTAAATATTTAAAGACATTGACTGAATAAGTGGGAAAGATAACTGCTTACAAATTAACGTGGCTGAGAAGAAAGGAAGGCAAAGACAAAACAGAGAGCCAGCAAGGGAGCACAGCCCAGCCAAGGGCGTGAGGTGCTAGCGTTTCCCCTCCGCCGCCTGGGCATACCATCCCCCACCCCCTCACCCCTGCCGCCAGCTCACCTGCTGTGGGCCGAGCAGCAGGGGCCTGAGGTGAAGGTGTCGGGGGACGGAGAGCGGTGTGTTGACTCCGCTCCGCCGCCAGGTGGCGGGCTGCCTCAAGGTGGGTGGGCCCGGCAGCGAAAGCGGGAGGGCAAGGAACCTAGCAGGGAGGGGCAGGGCGGAGATCTGCGTAGCACTCCCAGCGACGTTGGGGGGTGCTTCAGCTGGGTGGAGTTAAGGTTGCAACCTCTTTCAGCCAAATATTTCATCCAGGAATTGGGAGCAGGGACCACGCTATGCTCAGTATTGGGCGGGGTTGGGGGGTGAGGCGCTGTCACCCTCAAGGTGCCCGAGTCAAGGGAAAGAGGTGGCGGTATAATTCCCAATGGGGCGTCCTGCGCTCTAATTCGGGGGAAAATGCAGCAAGGGGTCCAAAGGCAGGGGTCGTTTCCTAAGGGAGTCATACTTGAGGTGGGCCTTGAGGTGGGCCTTGAAGGCGGAGTCCTTTTTAGCAGAAGATAGGGCATGCAGGTAGTAGTATGAACCGAAGTACAGAGCCTGGGAAGTGAATCTCTCAGCCTGGAGGGAGAAACGGGCTGCTTTTGAGAGCGGCCTTCTCAGTTCCCTGCTGGAGATGGGCCTGCCCACAGGCTTGGGGTCGGAAGAGGTTTGGTGGCTGGAGGTGGAAAGGTGGTGGTGGGGAGGCTGCGTGTGGCCTGGGTCTGAGCAGCAAAGAAGGGCGTGGAGGCAGACCTGGCTTTCCAGCTGCACCTTGACCACGGCTGGCTCTTCAGCATCTCTAGGAATGAGAGGTGGAAGGAATGTTCCAAAATGATCATGGAAGACCTGGGGCCCTGATGGTGTGGTTCTGCATCCCCCGCCAGTTGCTTCATTCGTTCATTCCACAGACATTCAGTGGGAGTCTACCTCCATCTGGCATTGCCCTAGGCACCAGACAGAGGTGAATCAGAGAGGGCCCTACCCTTGAAGGGTTCACAGTCTACCCAGAAAGATATACAAACAATTCAATTCATATTATGTAGTATTCATTACAATACTACATAATAAACTATAATGGTAACAGCTCATTGTTTCTTCTGTTCTGGATACTTTACACATGTCATCTTAGAGTCACAACCAACTGGTTAACCCTGTATTGATATCCCCTTTGTGTGTGTGTGTGGTATCCTCTTTTAACAAATAGAGAAATTGAGGCTCAGAGAGATTAAGTAGTTAGTTCAAGGTCATCTAGTTTGGGTAGAGCCAGGATTCAAATTGAGGTCTGTTTTGCCCCAAAACTGTGCTCTTTCCACTGTACCAGAAGCTCCTACCTAAGGAATCCAAGTTTGGGAAGAGGGCACAGGGAAGGGCATCAGTGGACAATTCCCCAAGGGGGTGAGAAGACTTGGAGAATGAGTTGGAGGCAGGTGGAGAAGGGGGATTCCAAGCCAAGAGAAGGACATCAGAGGCCAGGTGCCATGTGTTTTAGGAAAAGCAAATGACCTCACCTGTCCAGGGATCATCTAGTCCCTCAGCCCCTTAGCCTAGTAGTCTCCATGGCAATAGGCTCACCCAGGTCTTTGGAAATCTTTTTGCCTGGAATTGACCGAGCAGAGACAGGGCCTATGTTTCTTTCTTTTTAAAGAAAATTCTTTTTATTTTTTAAAAATTTAAAAGGAGGGCCGGGCGCAGTGGCTCACGCCTGTAATCCTAGCTCTCTGGGAGGCCAAGGCAGGCGGATTGTTTGAGCTCAGGAGTTTGAAACCAGCCTGAGCAAGAGCAAGACCCTGTCTCTACTAAAATTAGAAAGAAATTAATTGGACAACTAAAAATATATAGAAAAAAATTAGCCGGGCATGGTGGCACGTACCTGTAGTCCCAGCTACTTGGGAGGCTGAGGCAGTAGAATCGCTTGAGCCCAGGAGTCTGAGGTCGCTGTGAGCTAGGCTGACGCCACGGCACACTAGCCCGGGCAACACAGTGAGATTCTGTATCAAAAAAAAAAAAAAAAAAAAAAATTTAAAAGGAAATTTTTATTTCTTGGGAACATAGATTCAAGTTGCCCTGAATATATACTCGCCCTGCTTTCTCTCAGAGAGGAGCCGGCTGTTTCCCAGGCCTCCTCCTCTTCCTGGTTGCTCACTCTCTCCACTCAGACTGGCTCTTCTCCCAAGAGCCACCAAAAGGCTCATTTATCTTCATAATTTCTATTTGGAAGGTACTTTCCTCTTTAGCTGCTGGTATATATGCTTCAAGGAACAGAAATATTTCCTGAGTATGTTCAGTTGCACTGCATCTTCCTATATGAGGTGTCATAAGGATCCTTTAGGATCTGGGAAAGTTGTGGGAGATTTAAGCCTTTGCTACTTTACTCCCAAATTCATCACTAGGATTTAAAGATTTTAGGCCCATAACTCATGCTGCCTTATGTAAACTGCTCAGAAAATGCTTTCCTCCAACACTTCTGCTGACTAGTCTTTATTGCTCTCATTTGTTCAGTGAGCAAGTTTATGAACAACAGTTTTGATAAATTCTAGCATTTTACTAGTTCAAAAGCACTGCTTGGCTGTGTTCCACATGATGGCAAGAAACACAGGCATGGCCGGGTGTGGTGGCTCACACCTGTCATCCCAGCACTTTGGGAGGCCGAGGCAGGAGAATCGCTTGAAGTCAGGAGTTCAAGGCTGCAGTGAGCTAGGATTGCACCACTGCACTTCAACCCAGGTGACAGAGCAAGACTCTGCCTCTAAAAAATGAATAAGTAAATAAAATTAATTAATTAAAAAAACAAACAAATGAAAAACACAGGCACCAAGCAGGTTGGTGCCCATGGAAGTTGGAATCTGCTAAGGAGTATATAACAACTTACTTGACAAATTAGAAAAAAACAAAAAACCACAGGCACCAGTGCACTACACTGTATTTTTCTTTTTCTTTTTCCTTTTTTTCAGCTGCACTGAAGATTCATACACTGCATTTTTCATCTTTCTTTTTTTGCATCTGGTTTCTTTCAGGACTAGCTGTATTTCCCTTAATCCATTAGCTAGTTGCTAGTTGCTAAAACATTGTCCATCTTTAAAAAACAAAAAGAATTCCTTGACTCCTCATTCCCATACTGCCTCATTTTTCTGTTCCCCTTATAGCACAACTCCTTAAAAAAGGTGATTAAGTCTCTGTTTCCCCTTCTCTCATCCCCTCCTCCCTTGAACTCATTGCCATGAGGCTGTTAGCATCGCCAGCCCCTGTTCATCCCAAGATATCCAGACCCAGTATCTTGTCAAATCCAGTGGGCAGTTCTCAGTCCTCACTCTAAGCAGCTGATCATCCCCTTCTTGAAATACTTGTCCCACATGGGCTTCTGCGACCCCCACCCTCTCCTGGTTTTCCTCCTATCTCACAGGCTGCTGCTTCTCAGTCTCCTTGGCTGGGCCTGCCTCTCTTCCTGATCTCTAAGTGTTGGGGTGCCCTCTCTTTTCTTCTCTCTCTCTCTGCTCACCTTCAAGTTCTCACTCAGTCTCTTGACTAAATGCCAGCTCCACACTGACGACTCCCACATTTCTCCCAGCCCAGACCTCTCTCCCGAACTCCAGACTCCTGTATCTGACTGCCTACTGTCCATCTCCATGTGGACATCTACTAGACATCTCAAACTGTACATCTTGAAATGGACTCCTGATGGGCCCCAGACCTGCTCCTCTCTCAGTGCTCCCCAAGCTTGGCAATTGGCATCACCATTCCACCAGTGGCTCAGTCCGAAACCCTCGGTACCACCTTTGACTCCTATATTAGCTCAAGCTGTCATAACAAAATACAGTCATGTGTCACTTAACAATAGGGATACATTCTGAGAAATGCATCATTAGGTGATTTTGTCACTGTGCTAACATCATAGAGTTATTTACGCAAACCGAGGTGGTATAGCCCACCACACACCTAGGCTATATGGTCTAGCCTATTGCTCCTAAGCTACAAACCTGTACAGCATGTTACTGTACTGAACATTCTGGGCAATTATAACACAAATTACAGATATCTAAACATAGAAAAGAGGACAGGTGTGGTGGCTCACTCCTGTAATCCTAGCACTTTGGAAGGCCAAAGTGAGAGGACTGCTTAAGGCCAGGAATTCGAGACTAGCCTGGGCAACATAGCAAACCACCACCTCTACGAAAAGCAAGAAAATTAGCTGGGCATGGTAGCATGAACCTGTCGTCCCAGCTACTCCTGAGGCTGAGGCGGGAGAATCCCTTGATCCCTTACAGTTCAAGGTTGCAATGAACGATGATTGCAACACTGCATTCCAGCATGGGTAACAGAGAGAGAACCTGTTTTTAAAAAAAAAAAAATACAGTAAAAACAATATGGTATAAAATACAAAATATGGTACACCTGTACAGGGTACTCAGCATGAATAGAGCTTACAGGACTGGAAGTTGCTCTAGGTAAGTTATTGAGTGAGTGGTAAATGAATGTGAAGTACATTACTGTACAATACTGTAGACTTTATAAACACTATATGCTTAGGCTACACTAAATTTATTTTAAAACTCTTTCTTTCTTCAATAATAAATTAACCTTAGCTTACTGTAACTGTTTTTACTTTATAAACTTTAAAATTTTTTAAACTTTTTGACTCTTTTCAAATAACACTTAGCTTAAAATACAAATATATTGTATTGCTGTACAAAACTATTTTCCTTCTTTATATCCTTTTCTATAAGCTTTTTTCTATTTAAATTTTTTAAACTATTTTCTTAAACACAAAGACACAAACACACACATTAGCCACATACGCAGAGTCAGAATAATCAATATCAGTGTCTTCCAAGTCTGTGTCTCTTTCCACTGGAAGGTCTTCAGGGACAATAACACACATGGAGCTGTCATCTCCTATGATAACAGTGCCTTCTGGAATACCTTCTGAAGGACCTGCCTGAGGCTATTTTTACAGTTAACTTTTTTTAATAAGTAGAAGGAATATACTCTAAAATAATGATAAAAAGTATAGGCCAGGAGTGGTGGCTCAGGGATTCTGAGAACTGGAGAAGAGACCCTGGGCTGGAGCTTTGGCCTGCTCCCCTTTGGCTGCCGTCACATCCCTGTAACCCACTCCCAGAAGCAGCCCCACCACACCCTGGTACTCCTTCCTGTTCTTCCCCTGAAGGGGCCCCCGTCAGGCACTCCAGAATTAACCAAACACACTTCTTTTTATGTTCAAAACTAAGGACGAGGCTGAGCACAGTGGCACACCCCTCTAATCCTAGCACTCTGGAAGGCCAAGGCAGGAGGATCACTTGAGGTCAGGAGTTTGAGACCAGCCTGAGCAAGAGTGAGACCCCGTCTCTACCAAAAATAAAAAAACATCAGCCAAGCGTCATGGTGAGCACCTGTAGTCCCAGCTACCTGGGAGGCTGAGGCAGGAGGATTACTTGAGCCCAGGAGTTTGAGGTTGTGGTGAGCTGTGACAATGCCACTGCACTGTAGCCAGAGCAACAGAGCAAGACTCTGTCCCCTCCCTCAAAAAAAACAAAACTAAGGACTGAGGCCCAGATTTCCTACTGCCTAAGAAGTTATATCACAATTCTCCTGAGGCCAGTAGGCTCTCAGGGACATAAAAACAACCCGATCCTCAAAATCCATTTAGCTAAAGACTATCAGAGGACAGGAGAAATGGAAAGGAAAGAAAGCAATGGCCACGTCATTTATTACTACACGTTATGTGCTTTGCGGACATCAGTCCCCTAAACAACTCCTATGAGGTAAGTACTATTATTCTCTCCCTATAACAGATGAGGAAACCGAGGATCAAGGTATGTTAAGCAACTTGTCCAGAATCTCTTTGGGCCAGAGCTGGGACTCTGACTTACGTCCCTCTCACTCTGAGGCCATGCTTTTACCTTCCGCACTTCGCTGTCTTTCAAAACTTCTACTAGTTAGGAATTGACTACAGACCCTCAACAGGACGGGCAAGTTTTGTATCACCGAAGCAGGGCTGCTGTCGGGGCTCAGGAACTGAGACTACGTCTCATTCATCTTGGTGTCCTGAAAACAGAGCGTGGTTCTGTTCCATTTGATGGTGACAGAGTGTGGAGGACGTTCCCCCAGACTTTAGCAGAGCACCTGGCGCATACCAGGAATGCAAACAGAATGTGTTCAGTGAATAAGGGAATGGGAAAGAAGTTGCTTTGAGATAATTGCCTTCCGACAAACTTTTTTTCACTAAGGTACTGTCATTTTTATTTTACAGATGAAGAAAGCGTAACAAACACGAGTAATCTGATTTTGACAAACTTTTACATGGAGGCTAATGTGGTGAACCTCCGGAGAGAAAAAGGCATATTAAATGTTTACCATGTCGAGTACGTTAATATAACAGTATTTTGTGTAGTACTGCAGTGGCTGTGGTTTTCAGGGAAAATTAAAGTCTGGGGTTTGTCTGTCCCCAGAAAGTGGAGCTATCTAGTATAGCCTCTTTTCTATTTTCATACCAGAGTGTTCAGACAAAAAGTTGTTCTCCTCTCTACCCTATGAAATGTAATTAGGTCAGGTGTCAGTATAAGCATCACTTCCTCTGGGAAGCTTTCCCTGACCACCCCATCTTAGGTTAAGAGCTGTTCCCAAGTGTCCCCACGTGGACCTGTCTCTGCCATTATAGCCCTCTGCAGAATGATCATCTGCCCACCATTTACATCCGCCCTGGGTGGAATCTCTGCCCAGGATAGGGGCTACGTCTTGTTCCATTGAATCCCCACTGCCTAGCACAGCGTCTTGCTCACAGTAGGTGCTCAATATATGCTTGTTGAATAAAGGAAGGCTCTGCCTTTTTCCAAATCTCCTTTGTTCAAGAGTTGTTACATTACTGGGGCTGCTGGTCTGATGGCCCTTCCTGAATGTACCTATCCCAGGCCTCCAGGCCCTGCTGCCCCTCCAGCCAGTGACAAGAGAACACACGGAGACTGGCCTGTGTCCTCCATCTGTTCCTGTCCTCAGAGACACCATGCACTCTGTAGTGTGTTGGAGCCAGTGACCCATTTGCCCTTCCTGCTCAGCCAATCAGAACAGTAATAATCACCACATCTGTTGAATGCTTACAAAGATGCCAGCGATCTATATCAATTATTTGGAATCCTCAGGACAATTCCACAAAGGAAATATTATTATTCAAAAATATAAGAAAACAGACTCGAAGAGAGCTCAATAACTTGCCAGAGGTCATACAGTAACGATGTGGTGCATGGATGAATGAATGAATGAATGACCAAACAAGGGCCTTGATAATTCTGGTGCCTTGCTATTCTTCTCTTCTTTTCTCCCATAAACACGGGGGATGGCTCCATGGAACTAAAGGAGCCAAGTGTCTCCTGAGCCAAGAGAGCAGGGAGTAGGGAGGAGTTGACCGCAGTAGAGATCAGCTCCGAGCAACCCCAAGTTACTCAGTAACCTCAGATACTTGGTCCCCAGGGACAACCTGGCCAGCCTGGGCCAGGGCAGGCAGCAGACACTGGTTCCCCTTGGCTACCCTTCAGGCATTCAGCTGGTTACAGCTGGAAACTGGAGATGGAAGGGCAAAGATTGGGCAAACCTTAGCCCAGGCAGCATGAGAGCTGATGACGGAGTTGGGGACCCTCAGAGGAGGCCTGGAGTGGAGGGAAGAGTGAGAGATGAAGCCCCACCCCACCATTCCATCAGAGACTCCAGGACCAGAGGAGGCAGGAGGGCGAACCAAGGGCCCTGACATCACTTGGCAATCCAAAGGAAAACCACGGACTGAGCCTCTCCATAGTGCTTGGTGGGCGGGGGGCCAGTGGAGCCCTTCCCTCTCAAGTGGCAGCCTGCTCAATACATGTCTGCCTCTTTGTCATCTGCCTACCAGGACCCCAGTGGATGCGCATCATGCTTGTGTAAAGAAGGACTCTTGACTCCTAACTGAGAAGACACTCCTTCCATCCAGCCGCCCTTCTCTCCAGCTGCAGAGGCAGCCCAGGCCCTCTCGCATCCACCCTGGGGCTGCGGGGAGCCCAGGTGTCGGTGTGGCCTCTGTCCAGCCTGCTGCACTGTGGTGGGCACAGATCGGGGCTGCGGAGGCAGAGGAGGCTCAGAGTGGGTAAGGGACTCCACTGCGGAGGCCCAGATAGCCCAGCCCGGTTAATCATCAATGCCAGGAGAGCCCTGCTTATCTCCACTCTTCATCTCTGCTTCTTCAGCAGGGAGAGATTGAGTAATCCCCCAACTGTCTCGTGGAGGGGCCAAGCCGGGGACTTTAAGGGCCGCTTCTTTCTTGGGCGACCCTCTGTGAACTAACACCATTTGCAAGGGGGCGCATCCCCTCCCTCGCACCCCCTGCCCCAGCCCCAGGTCCTGCAGCTGTGCAGCGAGCGGCAGGACAGAACATAGGGCACCTTTCCAGGGTCACTTCCAAGGACCTGTCCCAACTGGAACAGCACCAGGGTCAGCTGGGCCAAGGGAGACAGGACGTAGGGGGCCAGCACATCCCCACCTTAGGCCGAGGGCCCAGGCAGCCGTGGCCCCCTCCTCACACCCAAGGCGCTGGCGGCGAGGGCGAAGCCTCGGTGTGGGCGGGGCCTCCTCTGGGCGGGGCCTGGCTCGAGCGAAACCTGCCCCGCAGCCCGGGACTGTCAGCCCGAGCCCGAGCCCAGGGAGCCGGCAACTCGCAGTCCCTGTTCCATGGCTGGGTCTCCCCGCCGCGCCGGAGGCCGGCGGCTGCTGCTGCCCCTGCTGTGCCTCTTCTTCCAGGGCGCCACCGCCATCCTCTTTGCCGTGTTTGTCCGCTACAACCACGAAACGGACGCTGCCCTCTGGCACTGGGGCAACCACAGCAACGCGGCCAATGAATTTTACTTTCGCTACCCAAGTGAGTGCGGGGTGAGGGCGTGTGGGAAGCGAAGACCTCAGGCTCTCCGGTGTCTTGGGAGGGGACACTTGGGTGCCTGATCTGCCTGGGTCTAGGTGGGCAACCCTCTCACTCTGAGGTGAAGGGGCCCCGAATTTAAAACAAAACCCTTTCACTAGTGTCTGCCATACTCCAGGTACAGTGCTAAGGGCAGCCCATACATTATTTCATTTAGTCTATGAGATAGACAAAGGTGGGGAAACTGAGGCTCAGAGAGGTTAAGTGGCTGATTCAGGGTCACACAGGCAGAAGTGAGGAAGCTGGGATTCAAACCCAGATCTGAAGCCCCTGCTTTAACCACTCCCTTGTCCCACCTCCCAGCTGGCCTAACTGGACTTCCCTTTCCTGTGAGGTAGGTTGGGGCGGGGGGCCTCCACCCTGACCACAGGTGGAAGGCAGTAATGGCAGCTGTTAGGTATGAAGCCCTCACATCTGTAGGCAGCCAAGACTGGGCGAGGTCAGACATTTCTTCCCCAGTCCTCCAAATCTGACCCTTCCAAAATCAGAGAGAAAATGATTCAACTACCTACGAGCTAACCACGGGGCAGCAGCCCCTAGACCTGACAGAAAGCATGGCAGGGTCATTAGCCCATTTCACAGAGGAGGAAGCTGAGTTTCAGAGGGGTTGTGACTCGTTTGTGATCACCCATTACATGAGTGGTAGAGCTGGAACTAGGACTCAGGCACCTTAAACTTCTTGCTCCACGAGTCACCTCCTGCTGACAAGGTTCAAGAGGGAGAGAGTTAACCTTCCCCTCCTCTCCCCCAACCACCACCATAAGAACAGAGCCTCTCCTTCAAGGTTGTGGGCCCTGCCTTGTAACTTAGGCCCTAGGCAGCTGGAACCAAGAACACCTGACCTCCCAGAATTCATCACAAATACTTCCGAGCATTAGTTTTCTCCATCTGAGCAAGAGAAAAAAGGATGCCTCAGTTTGAAGGTTATACATTCAAATGAGGCCTAGAGTGTTAGTCTCTTGTAAAAAAAAAAAAAAAAATCCCAGTCTGTTATTACCCTACTTTCTATGTGCAGAGCTGATGGCAGGCTGTCTCCACCTTGCCCTCTTGCAGACCCAACAAAATGAAGCTCACGATACTGAGGATATAGAGGGTGAGGTGAAAACTTGGACTTGGGCATAAAGCACCAGACGCCCTGGGCCGTGCTAGGCAGAAGGGGCTAGGGTTCCTCCCTCCCCATGTTTTATCCTCAGCCCTGGCAAGAAAAGATGAGCCATGGAAGCTGGGATCAAAATCAGAGCCACAGGGCTGCGATGGCAGGGGGTCATTCATTTGTCTGGAGAGGTGGGAGTTGGGAGGGAACAGTCCAGAGGCTGAAAGAAGTAGCTCTTGTCCAAGGGTCTGACCTGGATGCTTGTCATGAAGCCTCCACTTGCTTCTCCGGCGGGCTTCACTCAGGGCCTCAAAGCCCTGCTCGTTACAAAGCCCTATGCTTTGTAACAGAGGGACTCCTTCCTGGAGTCCGACTCCTCGCCCCCCTCTCCTGCAGAGGTGGGCTCTCCTCGGATATATAGCTTTCCATCCCTGGATTGCAATAAGAGGGACGTAAGAGGTGGGATTCCTACCTCTTTTTCTGCCCTAGGTTTCCATCCCTGTGGACTTTGACCCTGCTGTGAGGGAAATTAGGGGAGGAGGGAGATGTGAGGTCCCTAGAGCCTGGGGCTTTGATGAGCCGGGTCCTTACCTGTCCCTTTGTCCAGGGGAAGGGGTCAGGGCCAGAGGGAGGTGTAGCCACTGCCCTTTGATTCGGGAGATGAAAGGGAGTTCTGTGGCTGTTATTGAGCTCTGGGACTGGCCAAGGCCAAGGGCATGGCTGCTCTGAGGGTCTGTCTGTTTACAGGAAGGGCCCTCACAGCCTATCTGGTCTACCCCTCTCAGGTGTGGAGAGAGAACCAGAGAGGTCATGTGACCCACCCAAGGTCACACAGCAAGATACAGAAGGAGCCAAGCTAGAACAAGGTCTCTTGATTCTCCATCTGCGGCCTTTTCCCTGCACGGCAAGCCTCTAATGCCATGAGGCAAGAGATGGAAAATAAGAAAGAGGGGAGAGGAGCCAGGGCTATAAGGGGCACGGATGCAAACATGAGAAAGTGTTCTAAGAAAAAAATGTGGACAGGTCCTTTTTATACATCTCAGAGACCTTACTTGCAGGGAGGGGATGTAGGATAGATGGAATCAGAATCTTTTTGGAAGAGGGGGCCATGGGGGATGCTACCCAGATGAGAGTGGCTTGTGACCTCTTCCAGGAGAGTGTAGCCCGCCTGTCCTAGGGGTGGGTACGGTGGGTGGGAGTTGGAGAAGATGGCCTCCCCAGCTCCCCCTCCCTTCTCATTGCTCCTCATATTAATATTTTTATATCCACACTCTACAGATGAGGAATCCAAGCTCAGAGAAGTTAAGTGGCTTGTCCAAGGTCATAGGGTCAGAAGGGGGCGAGGAGACCTGGAGTTTAGATCCAACTCTGTCAGATGCTAAAGCCCCAGATCTAACTGCTCCCTTGTCCCATAATTTTGTCTTGTCCAGGAATCATCTAGCAGGGTTGGGGAGGGGCTGCAAGGGAAGGAGGGTGGGTAATAGGTGGCTTTGGAGGGCCGTTTCTTCTCTCCAATCAAAGGTGCATGGGTCTGGTGGGGGCGGGACAGGGTGGACAACAAGCTCCTTCCCACCCCCATAGGGACCCTCTGAAGGGAATGTTGAGAGGTCATCTTATCCATCCCTGCCTCCAGCCGGAATAGCCCCTCACTCATCAGAGCCCAAGGGGAATCTCTCTGTGTGGAATGTTCCCCAAGGAAGGAGATTTCTTGATGTTTAGACTCCAGTTGAAAGGGCAGGGGATTGAGTTTTGATTCCAAACAAACCTGGTGGGAGATGTAAAGATTACTGTCGTTTAAGACAAGTTTTAGAGTGGTTTTGGCATGTAGTGGACAGGAGCCCTTCGACCCGGCACGCTTTGTTATCTTGCTGTCCTTGAGCATGAGAATGGACATAGATTCTCTTTACTGTTTGTACAAGGAGAAAAGAAGTTAGTGAGAGGCCGGGCGCGGTGGCTCACACCTGTAATCCTAGCACTCTGGGAGGCCGAGGCCGGTGGATCGCTCAAGGTCAGGAGTTCAAGACCAGCCTGAGCAAGAGCGAGACCCCATCTCTACTAAAAAACAGAAAGAAATTATCTGGACAACTAAAAATATATATATAGAGAAAAAATTAGCCGGGCATGGTAGCGCATGCCTGTAGTCCCAGCTACTCAGGAGGCTGAGGCAGGAGGATCGCTTGAGCCCAGGAGTTTGAGGTTGCTGTGAGCTAGGCTGACCCCATGACACTCTAGCCCGGGCAACAAAGCGAGACTCTGTCTCAAAAAAAAAAAAAAAAAAGAAAAGAAGTTAGCGAGACCTAAAAGAATTAGGGTGCAGCCTGAGTTTTTTTTTTTTTTTTGAGACAGAATCTTGCTCTGTTGTGCAGGTAGATGCCGTGGTGTAAGCATAGCTCACAGCAACCTCAGATTCCTGGGCTCAAGCTATCCTCCTGCCCCAGCCTCCTGAGTAGCTGGGACTATAGGCACGCGCCACCACACCCGGCTGAACTGAGTTTTTAGTGATGCCTCTCCCTTTCTGTTGGGGATTTTTCCCCCCACTATCGCAAACATTTGTCATTTCTTTGTATTGGGAACATTCAACATGCTCCTTCTAGCTATTTGAAACTAATATATTATTGTTAACTATAGTCATCCTGCAGTGGTATAGAACACTAGAACTTATCCCTCCTATCTAGCTGTGATTTTCTATCCTTTAACAAATCTCTCCCTATTCTCCCTTTCCCTTAATCTTCTCAGCCTCTTTTTACTTCCATGAGATCAACTTTTTTTAAGCTTCCACATATGAGTGAGAACATGCAGTGTTTAACTTCCCATTCTTGGCTTATTTCACTTAACGTCCTGTCCTCCAATTCCATCCGTGTTGCCACGAATGACAGCTTTCATTCCTTTTTATGCTTGAATAGTACTCCCTTGTGTCTATGTTCCACATTCTTTATCCATTCATCTGTTACCGTTGGATTTTAAGATCTAGGTGATCTGGGGAGTGGGTGGATCTAGAGAAGCAGGGTTGGGGAGATTTGGTGAGGCCAGTGGGCCTCTATACCCTCGTGCCCCTCAGGCATGGGAGCTGGCAGCTAAGCTGCAGATCTCTCATTTTAGCACACACCCAACCCTCTGCCAGGGGCTTGCAAAATCATTTCCTATCTGCCCATATATATGGCACAAAAAAAGCATAAAAGTGTGTTTCAGTTATTGATTGCATTCTAAAGTTCAGTAATAAGTGCATGACTTGTTGATGCCTCTTCAGATTAAACAAAAAAGGTGACCATGATTTTTTTTAAATTACCTACCTTTTTCTACAAGAGATTCGAGGTCATTTACAACAAAAACATGTGTATAAGAAAAGAAAATGTAATCCTAGCACTCTGGGAGGCCGAGGCGGGTGATCGCTCAAGGTCAGGGGTTCGAGACCAGCCTGAGCAAGAGCGAGACCCCATCTCCACTAAAAATAAAAAGAAATTAATTGGACAACTAAAAATATATAGAAAAAAATTAGCCGGGCATGGTGGTGCACTCCTGTAGTCCCAGCTACTCGAGAGGCTGAGGCAGTAGGATCGCTTGAGCCCAGAAGTTTGAGGTTGCTGTGAGCTAGGCTGAAGCCATGGCACTCTAGCCCAGGCAACAGAGTGAGACTCTGTCTCAAAAAAAAAAAAAAGCAGCGAAGTAGATACAAATAATGAACCCCATAGGGGCAGACAGTTGTTAGGTTGAGATTCCAATGTCACTCTGAGCTTCCAGGTAGCCAAGAAAAGAGGGAAATATGAACAGTTATGTCGTTCTCATCAGAACCAAGGAAGCCTCATGCATGCGATTCTCTGATTCTCCGATGTCTGTCTTCCATGCTCTGTGAGAGCAGAGACTGCAACTGCCTTGAGGCAGCTACATTCCCAGAGCCTGGTCCATGGGTGCTCCGCACATCTGTCGCATGAATTTGGAAAACAGACGGGTTCCTCTGGGGGAAGCGACATTTCCTAGTACTAAGTTCCAAGAGAAATTTCTCATGTGGAGCCCTAAGCCAGGAGTTTAGAGTAATAATGGGCCCTGTTTCTCAATAACGAATTTTCCACAAATGTGATAACAGCACTCATGACATTCTTTCTCCAGTGTTTCTCGATTGAAGCCAAAAATATAGCATGGCATTGCTACACGCATGGGCTTAAGACAAAGGAGATAGGACCAGAGGGACCGGCTGAACATCAGACTGAGTTGTTTCAAACCCTATTTATTTACAAGAGATGGGGGAGGAGAGCTGTTATAGAACAAACTAAAGCAATTATTTGTATTTATCTCATTTTCAGTATTACTGTATGTTATTTTTATTGGCTTAGTTTTTTATGCAGAATGGTACAGAATAGAAAGCAAACAGAAAAGGCCCCAAATCTTCCTTCCCATAAACCCCATTGAGTCTTTAAAAAATTTCAAGTGATTCATCTATAAAGCTAAATATTCGAACTGTGGATGGAAACAAACTACAAAGTAAAATTTTCCTTCCCAGAGTCACCATACTGTACAACTCCAGGGGGCGTCATTGTTCTTGGAGTTGTGCAATACAGCAGCCCGGCCCCCTTCTTTCAATTTCTTTTTCTTGGTCATTTCTGCTAACAGTTTAAAGCTATTTCCTAAGTTATTTTTTAAAAAAATAAAAATCCTCAAAGAAGTATAGACTCTAAAATATGAGGTGTGGAGGTTAGACATCAAGAAGGACTTTCTAGCAGAAAGGAAAAGTTGAAAAGCCTGCAGGGAAGAGAACTCTGAGCATGGAGGAACAGGGGCTACAGCAGGAAAGAGCATAAGTTGCATTTTCAGCCACTCAGTTGTAAGAGACCCGGGGATGGGGCAAGTGAGTGAGGCAGAGAATGAGCAAATGAGTAACCAGAAGGCTCTACTCCCTTGCTGCAACGTGGGGCAACAGGGACAGTCTGGGTCCCACTGATCCAAGCTGGCTGGCTCAGGGCTGAGAGGCCCTGCCATGCCTGGGGAGTTTTATAGGGTCGGCTCAAGGCAGCTCTAGCTGGTGAGAGCTGGGGACACTGGCAGGGTGGCTGATTAATTTATAGGTTGTGGCCAGAGCAGCCCGTGAACGCCCCCACGCGCCCCTGCCCGCTGCAGGCTTCCAGGATGTGCACGTCATGATCTTCGTGGGCTTCGGCTTCCTCATGGCCTTCCTGCAGCGATACGGCTTCAGCAGCGTGGGCTTCACCTTCTTCCTGGCCGCCTGTGCCCTGCAATGGTCCACACTGATTCAGGGCTTTCTCCATGCCTTCCACGGGGGCCATATCCATGTTGGTGTGGAGAGGTGGGCAGCAGCAGCCTCCCTGGCTCCCCCAGGCCCACCTGGGAGGCCCCTCAAAAGTGTGCATCCTGAGCCATGTTTTTGGCCCATCGATTGATTTGTCTAGGCGCCCCTCCTGTTCCCATTGCCTGATTTCTTCTCCCATCCTTGACCCACACACTCAGCCCCACCCCCTCATTCTTTAGGGCCCCTGTTACCTGAGAGCTGTGAGGCTAGATAGCCTAATGGGAAGGGCAGGGTTTCCTGCTCCAACAGGAGCTCTTGGCTCAAGTTCTTGTTCCTCCACCTACTATGGGCTTTGTCAGCCAAGTCACAGAACCTCCCTGAGACTCGGTTTCCTAATCTGCAAAAAGGGCCAGGTGATCCCTTCCGACTCCCAGGGCAGAGCTTGAGCTCCTTGCCTCCTCTCGGGGATCTCCCTCTGCCCTGCCCCCACTCGTGTTGTCCCCAGTTCATGCCTGGCAGAAGCCCAGAAGCCACCCTTCCCCCCTCCCTGCCCCATGCCCCAGCATGATCAACGCTGACTTCTGTGCTGGGGCCGTGCTCATCTCCTTTGGTGCCATCCTGGGCAAGACCGGGCCCGCACAGCTGCTGCTCATGGCCCTGCTGGAGGTGGTGCTGTTTGGCGTCAATGAGTTTGTGCTTCTCAGTCTCCTGGGGGTAAGAGTCTGGGCAGGGCTGGGTGTGGGGTGGTCAGTGCCAGGCTGGGGGCTGCTGTCCAGCTCCTTTCCACGCCCCCAGGTGCGGGATGCAGGCGGCTCCATGACTATCCACACGTTTGGTGCCTACTTCGGGCTGGTCCTCTCACGGGTCCTCTATAGGCCCAGGCTGGAGAAGAGCAAGCACCGCCAGGGCTCTGTCTACCACTCGGACCTCTTCGCCATGATTGGTGAGGCCTGCTGAGGTGGGGTAGCACGCGGGCTGGTTCTAGATTCCTCTGAGTCCTCGGGGTTCTGGCTGGGCACTGCCTTCCCGCTGGATTCTGCTGTGAGAGCCTGGGATCCGTGCTCGTCATTCCTGACAGCTTCGAGACAGGCTCTTAGAACTCAGCCCGGGGTACGCACATGCCCCATATTCATTCCCAGAGGCCTTTCTAAATCCACTTCGATCCCAGTTTAAAAGCTTCCCGATCCCCCATCACCCACATGATAGAAACCAGTCTCCTCTGCCTGGCACACTGGCTCCAGCAGGTCTTGGCCACCCTCCCTGTCCTCCTCACCTACTGTCCCCTCATTCTGGGCTCCAGCCAGACCCAGCTTCTGCCCGCTCCTTGCCTCCAGGCCTTTGCATGTTTGGTTCCCAGCAAACAGATGACCTCTGTCTGCCTTTCACCTCCTGAGGACACTTCCTCCCAGGCAATTCCCCCGGAAGCCCCTGCACTCTCAGGCACGGGTTGGGGTGTGGGTCTCGGGTCACTTTGCAAAGCAGTAGGGTCTGACCTGGGAGTCCCATCACCACCCCTTGTTTCTTCTAAGTACGAACCTCCACCTTGGCCTTGGCTCCTCTCCCTACCTTCACAAACTTCAGGCAGGAGAGGAAATCTGTATTTTACTTTTTCATAGAAGGTATTGAATAGGGACTGCAGTGCCTATTCTTATATTTGAAAAAAGAGGCTGGTTTTGTATTTCTCACCCACCTCTGGATTTGTTGTGAAATAGAGCACACAAGTAACCCTAGGTCAGCTGAGGCCTCCTTGCCCTTTCAGACTCAGATAAGTTTGCTTTGAAGTCCAAAGGCTTTGTCAAAATTTCTGTGCCTTTCGTGAAGATCTACATTCTCAAATCTCTGCCTGCCAGTCCCTGTTTTTTAGTGTGTACTTCACGCAGCCTTCCTTGAGTTTTCTACAAACTCTCCACCTAGAAGATGCATACATGTGTGTGGTAGAGTTCACTCAAGACTGGGGTTGGCCAGGTGCGGTGGCTCACGCCTGTAATCCTAGAACTTTGGGAGGCTCAGGTGGGAGGATCGCTTGAGGTCAGGAGTTCGAGACCAGCCTGAGCAAGAGCAAGATCCCATCTATACTAAAAATAGAAAAGTTAGCCGGGCATGGTGGCGCATGTCTGTAGTCCCGGCTACTTGGGAGGCTGAGGCAGGAGGATCGCTTGAGCTCAGAAGTTTGAGATTGCTGTGAGCTAGGCTGATGCCAGGCACTCTAGCCCATGCGACAGAGAGAGACTGTCCAAAATATAAACAAACAAGAGCTCCACTAGGAAGTGTGGTCTGCCCTGCTAATTCTCACTAGCTACTAGAGCTTGCTGGACCTCAGTTGCCCCATCTGGAAAGGGGGCAAAAATAGAACCTTTCTTATTGAGTTTCTGTGAGATTAAAATGAGCTGATGCATATAAAATGCTTATAATAGTGCCTGAGACAGTTTGTGCTCTACTGTTTGTGTGTGTGTGTGTGTGTGTCTATCCTCAAACACATTCTGGAGGACAGTGTACTCTGTGATGCTGGGGAGAGGACTGGAAAGCAAAAGATTGTGCCTTGAGCGTGGCACTGAACAGGAGTTGCAGCTAAGAGGACAGATGGAAAGGGCGCCGGTGCCTTCATTGCCGCCATCGCGTGCCCTTTGGCTTGTTTGCAAATTAGTCTCATCTTGTAGGACCTGGTGTGCTTAGCTGATTGGAATATTGACTATTTGTATGCTGAGCAATCATGAGTCACATTTAGCCACTATTATTCAGGTCATGGCCTTTGTTCCGCAACTTCGGTTTGTTTGAGAGTCTTGGCCCATTTTATTTATCAGGTTGTTTACTAACAGTTCTCCTGGACGCTGGAGGTTATCCGTCAGTTTGTACTCCCATCTTCTCTTTTAACTGTCTTTCTCACTCTTTAATTGCAAGGCCTTTAAAACACAGACATCTTTTTTTTTCTTTTTAAAAAAATTATGGTAACACAAACATAACATAAAATTTGCCATTTTCACCATTTTTAAATATACAATCCTGTGGCATTAAGTACATTCATGTCTTGTGCAGCCATCAGCACCATCCATCTCCAGAACTCTTTTCATTTTGAAAAACTGAAACCCTGTACCCATCAAACAGTGACCACCCGCAACCCCTCTCCGGAGCACCTGGCAACCACCGTTCTGCTTTCTGTCTCCGTGAATCTGACTGCTCTAGATACCTCGAAACTGTACATCTCTTTGAACAATGGTATAGTCCTTGAATTAAAGATTACTATAAGAGATTTGTTTAGGGCTTTTAGATGCATTCATGCTTCCTTTCTGCAAAATAACCTCTGTTCATTGTGGCCTTACACAACCACACATGATTGGGATGCCTATCGACTAGCATCTTCGTAGTTTAATTCCAAAGAAAGTAGTCTCCAGCCTTCTGTAAAAACAACTAAAGGTTAACGTGAGAAGTGAAACACTGAAGATAAAACTGCAAGTGTCCCTCACACTCAATCTCTCTCCTGACTCCCACAACCTATAAATATCGGCTGAAAAATTGTGCCAAGATCAAAGCAGACCTTCATAGAGATCCAAAAATTTTACCACTGGAATCATTCTCCTTTCTCCATGTTATGCCTGATGCCTTATTTTTCTCTGAGCCATGCTTGATTTATCCTGAACCTGGAACAGAAGTATTAGTTCCAAAAATTCTCTTCGTATGGAATGATTTGACCTGACTGGAGGCCAAGAGCTTTGGAGACTATATGCCGCTGTGATTCATGCTGACTTGAAGGCTTCTTAGAATTCTTTTGGCCCAGGCTAATCATTGCAGGTTCTTCCTCACGAGTCATAAGTGGGACATTGTTGGCTTGAAATAACAGGGAAAGAGGAAGAGGCATTTAAAAAAAAGATTATTTATGTGTTGGATTGAGTTTCAAGAAGATTTCCCCTTTTTATGAGCACTCACTCTGAAATGTAAAAAAAATCATAGATGAAATTATTATATTTACTGTCCCATTTCTTGAAAACAACTAATATAAGGTCATTCAATAGTATCGACATATTGTTTATAATAGCCTCTTAATTTTTATTGAATGAATATTAGAAATGTCACAATCAAGTTATCATCAGTATTTGAATAAATGATGATAAATATTTTGTTATAATAAAGTTAATGTAAAAATGAGAGAGAACAAGGAATAAAAAAAAAAAACAAGAACTCCACTAACCCTAATGGTTGGCATAGTTGTTGTAACTGAGTGCAACATTTGTCCTCAACTTTCTGGCAGTGAAAGAGAAACTCATTATTAGGAAGGAGAATGCCTGCTAATTCCACAGGAACACTGCTTTGTCTGGCGCTATGTTCTGAAAGGAATTTCTTTTGCCGGGACAATGAGTGATGTAATGCACAGCTTGTATGAAAAATACAGAAGTAGATTTCATTTTCTTCTTCCCGAGAAAGCCAGTGAAAGTTAGAGGAAGCGACAAGGACATCAGTTCTGCAAGGAGGCTAAAGTGGTCCAAGGATTTAATCTCCTCTCCTAGGGCTGTAATTATAACACTGATACAACTCAGAATCTTAGACTCTCATCCTGTCCTGCCCATTGCTGAGCCAGGCCTTGGTAGAAGCTGGCTGGCACATGATTGGTGGTTGTCCCCTCTGACCAGAGCCTCGAAAATTTTAGTCTCTGTTGCTGGTTAAGGGCAGCTTCATTATCTTTTGGAAACCAGACAAGCAGATGGTGGGGGCTGATGTCCTTTTACAAAGACCAAGCAGCCTGGCCTGCGTGCAGGTCCAGGTGGAAGCCACCCCTTCTGCGTACAAAGATGAGCTGCAGAGGTACCAGCAGAGATCCAGGCTTGCAGGGGGTGGGGTGGGAGGCAGCCCTGTGACTGCTCCAGAACTTGGACAAATGCTTGATTGAAACCCACAGAGCAGCAGAGACGGTTTTGGCCTGGAAGCCGTTAGGAGCAGGTGTTACCAGACGGCCTCCCCAGCCACAGGCAAAGCTCCCTTAGGCTCCTGCGGTGCCGCCAGCCCTGAGAGGAATGGTCACCTCATGAGCCTGCCAGGATGAATTAGCTGCGGCGTGCACCCCGAGTCGCTGAATGAGCTGACTTGTGTTTCTGGTGGTTCTATTGACCGATGTTAGAGTCCACCTGCTCCGAATAGAAACTGTGGCTAAACATAAACTTCGAAGCCACTTGCTTGGCAGTAGTTCAGCATCAGGACCATTTCTGTCCTGAAACTGTCCACGGTTTAATACGGTAAAACCACGTCATGGCACCTGTTGAGTTCCTTGTCTTCCCATTTGCTATGGTAGCTACTGTGACCTGTAAAAGATCTGAGACCTAATGTGCAATGTTTAGTGATATTAAGTAAATTAGTTGGAAGAAAAAAAATTGTCAAAAAAAGCCTACTCCTTGCTCCTCCTGGGACCGCTGTACCAAGCATCACATTTACTTAGCTACATCTGTGTCAGTTTTGGTTCATTACAGAGGAAGTTTCTAAAGGTTCCAGAACAGGTAGAAGTAATTTTTTTTTTTAAAGTGAGATGTTTTTATTGTAGCTTCTGTGTCATTTTATTTGATGGGGCTCATTTTAGGGGGTCTCTATGCATCTCCTACAGTGTAGGAGATTAGCAGCATCGAGATCTCAGAGGAAACGGCAAGCAAAAATTAAATCAGGTGCCCTAAAACCTTCCCGTGGGCCAGTGAGATGGCCTAGGTTGGTTGGGGTGTGACCAGTTTGAAACGCGCTCCAAACCCCCAGGGGCAGTGCAACTGATGGTTGCCAGGAGGAAATGCTGGTTCAGTTTGGTGGACTCTCTGTCTTTTTAAAGGAATATGGAAATTCAGATTTGAAAAATCTGAAATATTCCAATCTTAAAATGTTAGTGACTAATAAACCTTTATTTAAGAAAATAAACAGCCTCGTTGACCAGATCCAGACCCCATGCTGCTTGCTGTGCCTTCTGGGGTCAACCAGTTTACAAGATTTACCCATCATGTTATTTGTAGGTTTGGAGTCCAGTCTTAAACCTGCATGTGAGGCTATGCTAATAAGTCAAATTAAACTGACATTTTCCTGATGGAGGCTGATGTGTTTTATGTACAAAGCAAATCTTACTTTTTTTTATATTTAATTTTTCTGGTCATCAATTGTGGTATTTCTTGTTGGAAATCACCTTGTTGGTAGAGACAGATAAGAAAAAATGCTATATAAACACCCAGAGAGAAATCCAGAGTGTATTTTTTTCTTCATAATATTTTGGGGAATTTTTTTTATAATTTATGTACTGAGGGGAACTGAGACATTATCAAGTTCAAATTTCCTTACAGATATGGGTACTGGAGAGGAAGCTCACCAGCTAGTTTGTGACCAAACCAGACCTAGAACCTGGCCTTTCATTCACTTTAAATAATAATTAACACTAATTGAGGTCCTCATATGTGGACCCATTTTCTAATTTTCCCAAAAACCCCATGAGGCAGTTACTGTTGTTGCCCCATTTTGCAGACAAGGAAACTGAGGTGCCCGGACTGCCCCCAGGTCAGATAGCTGGCAAGCGGCAAAGCCAGGACGGTATGTTTATTCTTCACACTGCTGCTTGTTATTTTCCAGGCACTCGGATCCTTAAATTCTCAGAGTATTTGTGCTGTTCTAAAAAGCTGCAGTTCTCAGAGCTTGGATTGTGCGCAAATCTGAAGAGTTCTTATTTATCTCCTCTTATTGCTCTATGTAGACATAATACAGGAGATCTTCCTGTAAAGTGTTCTCACTTTTTTTTGTTGTTGACTTTTGTTTTTAGGCTGTAATTATTTGTGAAGGTCCATAATGCAGAAATTCTAGAAATTATTCCTCATCAAAGGTGCTGGATTTACAAGTCCAGAGTCCTAGCAGTGTGGTAGAGTAGCCACGAGCTCAGACTTCAGAGGCAGGTACATCTGGATTCAAATCCTGTTTTCGCAGCTATGGGATGTGACCTGGCATGTCTGGGCCTTAATTTCCTCTTCTGAGAAATGGGAACAACCATTCACTCTCCTGGTGGCATTATCTTGTTAAGAGACAATCCTGGGGTAGCCCCCTTCCTGGCACCAATTGGCGCTCTATAAAAAGGGAGTTAAGCTCATGGCCAAAAAGAAGCTGGAAGTGCTGATGCTGAAAGGCGTGGGCTAGGAGGCTTTTCGAATTCAGGTTTCCAGCTTGCTCATTTTGTGTGCTTTACATTCATTTCCTCACAACTGGGGTTAAGCATCCTCTCAAGAATGGAGCTATAGATTGAGAGAGTCTGATCTTATATATCACTAGCACCTGCTCATGGATTGACTTTCCAAACTCTTTCTCAGCATTTTTGCTGAGAAACTGAAGATGCCTAGTGTCGACCATGGACCAAGGGCAGTTCTTTTTAAAGCTATTATTATATTCCCTTTGAAAGAAGTCTTATGGAAGAAGGTGTCCTTTCAGAGCTGAAATGCCTCAGCCCGTAGCTGTAAACCTGAGCATTTGTGTTATATTTACTTTTATCAGAGCTATCTCTATCTACCCGTCAATGCATCTATCTATCTATCTATCTGTCTATCTTTCTGTCTAATCTGGTGGCGGGGGTGGAAGGTGGCTGGGGTAGCAGGACGTGGTTCCATTCTGAAGAGTCACCATTTGGAGTCTTCGCTGCTGTTTCCATTTCGTCTTGACGTGTTGCCAAAGTACAATTCAGGTAATAAAGTCTAAGCTAAAGGGAAATTTCTCTTTGAGTAATACCGCTGTTAAGTTAATACACATGAAAAAAAGATGCATTAGAAACCACTCTTTGTTACTTGGGAAGATTTCCTAGAGGACTCATTTGATAGGTTATTAAAGCAAATGTGAAATCTTTTAAAATATGATGAGGACCCTTTCCAGGAACCCATAATTCAAAAATATTTCTGTGAATTTTTTCTAAAATTATCTCTTTTCTCTTCTTTTCCCAAAAGTCACCTGTAGGCTTTTTGTAAAGCCCAAGAAATGGAAATTCTATACCCTCAAAAAAATGTCTTAGTAGAGGTCCTGAATGTCAAGTTAGGACTGGAGAAGCTTTGGTGACAATGCAAAACAAGATGACAAATAGTATGGACTTGGCTTATGTCGAATTCTTTACCTGTTGACTTTCTGATCACTCTTCAAGGCTTGTGCTCAATGCCTTTACTCCGTTTAAGCCTTCACTGACCTGCCCAATCACATATATGTATATATATATATATATTTTTTTTTTTTTGCCAACCTTATTTTGTAGTACCTTCCACTATGCCTTCATAAGACAGGTACCTCTGATTGGAATCTTTTCTTTTTGGCTTATCCAATCTTGTAGCAATGAGCACTGTCTCTCCTGAGAGCCTCACTTCCTCCAAGATCAAGAACAGCTGGATCTGAAGATTCTTGGAGGCCATTTATAGTCTTACATTTCTGAGACTGAGAGCTTCTGTAGCAAATAAACGCTCATCTGCCAAGGGCAATTAATTTTTATCACTTAAAAAAATAAGTAATTTGAATACATTGTGTGCTTGTAATCTAGATTCACTTCTAGATTGGACGAATTTTGCTCTCAAAATTGGCTTTCCATTATTGTTTTTACTTTGTTTCTTTGTTTTCTACATAAGTGAAGTTACGTTTTATGATCATAACCTTCATTTTGGTAGTCTTGTCCATCTTTTGTGCACGTGTGTACATATGTCTGGTTCTTCCAGTGGGATTATAAAACTCCAAGTGGAGGGTCGGCGCACCTGTTTGAGTGCCCTAAGTGAGCACACATCCTGTGAGCCTCAGCTCTGTGCCAGGAAGTGGAGATGCAATGGGATGAGTAAGAGCCCTACACTTAGGAACTAACAGTTCAGTGAGGGGGTCAGATAGGTTAACAGAAAAATAAAATTGTGGCTACAAAGAGTAACTCTCATCCCTCTAATTCTTAATTACAAGCTTAAGTGCAATAAATGCTGAAAAATGCTTGCCAACAGATGGAGTAAAAAATGTTCTGATTGGGAAAAACATTTTTGGTGTCGCCTACAAATCACTTGGGCAGTATTTTCGATCTTGTAGAGTCCCAGGAGAGATTTAGGTGAATATTTGAGAAGACCTTAAGCATATAGGATCCAACCATTAGGGCAGTAGATAATGGTCTTGGGATATATAGTAAATGTGTGAAAAACAATAGCAAAAATAGCCCTCGTATATGAAGTTCTAGCAGTAGTCCCATATATGGACTAGAGAGAGGAAGAAGGCGTATTGTGTGCACAACAGGATGTTTGAAGGGCAACAGTGATTCTTGACGGATTGCTGATGGACTTGGGGGCCAGAGGGAGTAAGTGAGAGAGATTCTTAAGAAGTATCAGATTAAAAAAATCCAAATCTACCATGTCTCTTGTCACTATTGAAAGGCTGCT
Source organism: Avahi laniger (assembly GCA_963575035.1). Taxonomy (NCBI): domain Eukaryota; kingdom Metazoa; phylum Chordata; class Mammalia; order Primates; family Indriidae; genus Avahi; species Avahi laniger. The sequence continues at coordinate 25,172 of CAUYSK010102696.1, forward strand.
GATTTGATCTGCCTAACAGAAGGAAGGCAAGGTCTGCAGGTTAGAGGGAGGGCAGTTTTGTTTTCTGAGAACCAAAGCTCTGCTTGATCTCATGTGAAATTCCTGTGAGGCAAGTGCCCAGACAGGAGCCCTGAGGGGAGGAGGGGCTGGCCTTGAAAGCCCCTGGGCCCTAAGCTCTCTGCAGCAGTGGGCATAGGTCAGAGGAGTTAGAGGTTGTCATGGAGAGAAAGCTTGTGACAAAGGCCTGTGCCAAAATGCTGGGCCTTCCACTGCTTCCTTGGGGAATGATGGAGCCCTTTTTGGAGATGTGTTTTACTAAGCAGAGCTGGACTCTGTAAAGAGCCCACAGAGTGTCACGGCACTTTGATGGGGATGATGGGGAACGGTTTTCTGAAGGAAAGCCTGCTTCATGGCCTGCGGGCGGCCCTGTCTGGGCTCTTCCTCTTTCCTTCCTAACCCTGCCTGGGGCTCTGCAGAGGCGGCTGCCTTTTGGATCAGTAGCAGTGAGACGGGAGGACAGAAAAGGCCTGGCGTTGCCAAGATCTTCGGGGAGGCAGATGGAAGTTACCAGTAGGGGGCAGCACAGCATGCACCTTAGCCTCTGTTTCTGCCCGGCGGCTCCGGGGCAGAGAGCAAAAGGCTGTCGGACTGTTTGCCGCTTGGGTGGTTCAAGGAGCGAAGAACCTGAGCTCAGGTGTGTTTGTCCACTAAGTCACTGAGAAGGCCTGGAGTCTGGCAGTTATTTCACTTGTATGGCATTCTCTCTCTTCCCTTTCTTTTTCTTCATAAATTTTAAAAATTCAAAAAAGTATAACAGCACAGTAACTTCATGTACTTAGATTCAGAACTGATGCTTTAACATTTTTATCTTTTTTTGTTGCAAGTCTTTTCTCTTTTAGTAAAAGAAATAGTTTAGCAATTTAGTAAAATAAATAGGTTTACAGCTTAAATTCCTTTTTTATAATCCCAGACCCATTCTCCTTTCCCAAAGTAACCTTCATAGAAATCATCTTTTTTTATACTTTGCATATTAACTTGACTGTGAACACTATGTGGTATTGTTTTTGTGTATTTTTTAAAAGGTGACATAAATTGTTTTATGCTATATGTATATGTTGGTATACAATTTTGCTTATATTCTTTCTCACTTAGCGTGGAGGTCTCGTTCTACTCAAATATATAAATTGGATTCAATCTAATTCATGTATTTGATACACCTTATATTTAAAAATTTTTGTTCCTTTATGGTGGACACTTGAGTTATTTCCAGCTTTTGACTATTACAGTAAATATTGCAATATTCTGTTGACTGTATTATAATGACTATTATGTACTTGTCTCCGTGTATCCATGTGCGAGAATTTCTCTTGGGTGAATACTTAGAAGTGGATTGGGCATGGTGACTCACAACTGTAAATCCAGCACCCAGGTGGGAGGATTGCTTGAGGCCAGGTGTTCAAGACCAGCCTGGACAATATAGCGAGACTTCGTCTACACAAAAAATAGAAAAAAAAATTAGCTGGGTGCAGTGGCCTGCATCTGTAGTCCTAACTGCTCAGGAGGCTGAGGCAGGAGGATCGCTTGAGCTCAGGAGTTTGAGGTTACAGTGAGCTATGATCATGCCACTGCACTCCAGCCTGGATGACAGAGCAAGACTATGTCTCTTCAAAAAAAAAAAAAAGCAGAATTTCTGGGCCACAAAGGGTGCTGGTTTATAATTTTATAGGATACTGACAAAGTGTTCTTTAAAGTGGTTGTATCAATTTATACTCTTTCCAGCAATGTAAGAGAAATTCCCCGCATCCTTAGCAGTGCTTTATATTATCACATTTTAAGTCAATCTAGTGAGAGAAGAATAGTATGTCATTGTTGTTTTAATTTGCATTTCAGATTCCTTGTGAGATGAGCAACTTTTCACATGCTTCCTGACCATTGAGGTTCCCCTCTGTGAATGGCCTGTTACTTTACTGGCTTCCTTTCTAACCCCAGGATTCTTCACATAGTGGTAGCTAAGAAGAGTGTCGTGGGGGTGGATTTCATCAGCCGTTTGTAGCCAGTGTCTCCATCGTGGGCATCTCCACAGATGGTAACTTATGAGGGGGCAATTCTTGGAGTCTATTACTGGAGGAATACTTGCTGACCTTTTAATCCAGCTCTTCTGTTGGTCTTTCCATTTGGACAAGGACAAAAATTTACTTATTTATCCTTCACAGTGGAAGAGTATTCTCTAGTGAATATATTTCATAATTTCACATGGGTCTCGTGATAGTTTCCAGCAAAATCTCCTGTCTGGTCTTATATCCAAGGACAGTGGTGCTCTGCTTAAGTGGCTTATTTTCTTCTCATGAATACTGTGAATTTAACCACTGACCAAGTTTGTAAATTAAAATCTGATGAAAATGCAGAAAAAATAAAATAATCAACATAAATAAAGAAAAGGTAAAGATAAATGCTTTGGGCTGCAGATGTTGATTAAGTACTTATCGAGTGTCAGGCCTTGGAAGCAGGGAGGAAACAGCAATGATGCAGGTAAAGAGAGATGAAAAACTCTCAGGTGATTGCAGAACAGGACAGGCACCTTCCAGCTAACTGAGCTGGAGGGAGTGGACAGAAGTCCCCATGTGTGACTCGGAAGGAAAACTTTCCCATGCTGTCTACCCTTTTTGCTGTCAGTCGCATGAACAATGTAGGGCTCTCTGGAATGCAGTTCTTACTGTGAGATCATTTAGAAGCGTGAGGTCACTGTAGTCTCTATTGAAAATGTTAGCGGAATGGAAATCTTGGAAAAATGCATCTAAAGTGTGATAAGTTTGAAACATTTCATGAAAACTTGCTGTTGAAAATTGAGCTTTCCGTTCAAGTCTTGAACTGTTTCCTTCTTCTGTGTGTGGGCGGAGAGAAGGGAACAAATCTTCCCGTACGTCTATTAAGTACCAGGCCCTGGGTATCAGGCAGAACCAAGATTTTTGAGAGGAAGGTGCCTTTCTATCTTGGAGGCTTTGTTTTTATGTAACAGGGGGACGATATTTGTGTGGATTCTTTTTAAAATTATTTTTCTGGTGTAATTTTGTTGGCTTAGAAAATCTACTTAGTTTTTAAAATTTGTTTTCTAAAAAGGTGCCCACAGCCTTACTACACGTCTTGTCATCGTTTTCTTTCCCCTACTGGGAAAAAGGGACCTTTAGATGCTAAATATATGTCCTCCATTGTTTAATATTTTTTAAATTTTAACTCGTGTTGTTAACAGCAGGGCTACATATTTGTTTTCAGTGTCTTAATTGGAATATGTTATTTATCCTAATTTTTTTCTGAAAAGAAAGGGGAAAATTCATCCTGGCTTAACTTCCTATAGTGCTTTTGTAACCCTACGTGGTGTTCATCTGTCTGTCCGTCCATCCATCCATCCATCCATCCTTAGAGTACCCTGTGCAAGATACTGAGCTAGGTGCTGTGATGCATATTAAGAGTTACAAAACAGATCTACCTATCTCCAAAGAAGTTGTGATTAAGAAAAATGAAAAGATGAAAAGATAGGTACTTAAATAACTGTTGTACAAGGTAGAGTATAGGAAATTCCATGATGGTGATTTTAGTAGCTATGTGTTTGTATTACCAGCAACTTTATTGCTTGTAAGTGACAGAAATCCAGAGCAAACTTAGGTTAGTGACATCTCGCTTCAGAGATGGCTGGATCCAAAGGCTCAAGTGATATTTTTAGGGTTCTCTCTCTTTATATCTGTTTAGCTCTCTTTCTTTCTGAGTGCTGACTTCATTCTTGGACAGTCTCTTTGTAGAAAATTTCCCAGTGGAAATCCTGGGCCTGTGTCTTCAGCTATGATCCTGGAGAAAGAGCAAGACTGTCTCTCTTCCGCAGCATTCATTTATTTAATCGTATCTTGGGAAAGATTCTCCTTGATCTAATTGAGGTCACGTGCACATCTCTAAGCCTGCCATCATGGCCAAAGGGATGGAGTTCTCTGTCAGTTCACTCCTATATTTGAGGGTTTGAGGGGTGGAGGGAGAAGTGGATTCCTGCAGAGAATGCACTAGGGCTATGTGGGGTTTATGAAATGTGTTCCTCAAAGGAGAAAATGGTATTGTTACTAACAGTGGTGGAAGGAGTAGATGTTAGGCCAGGAACAGAGAGAGAGGGGAGGAAGGGAGGGAGAGAGAGGGGAAGGGAAATGCACGTCAGTGTTTTAGGAGGTAAAGGAGGGGGTGGCTGATTCTCCTGGAATGTGAGGATAGACATGACTTTTCTCGTGCAGTGATAACACCAGCATCCTTGTGGCTGTCACCATAAGGGTGAAACACCTTTGAGAGGTAGGAGATGCATTCCCAAGGTATTTTCACCTCAGAACACTGGTGATACCCTGAAAGGGGAGGAGAACTGAACTTGTTAGGTGAAGTGATAAAAGATGAGGAAAAAATTGAAACCTGGTGAATTGGTCATTGGCCATTAAATGGATCAGTCGTGGTTTCTTCTCAGTTACGCTCAGTTTTGCTCCCCTTGCTGTATTTAAAAACAGAAGATGATGCTAGGATAGGTGCGGAGGGGCCACCTTGGTCACCGTGGTGAAGATGGATGGAAGTTACCCATTCTTCATGATATTGCCTACATTCCGAATCACTGGTATTCACTCTCTGCTTTGTTGCAGTTTCATTGCTAATCAGAAAAGGTTAGAAATCATCAATGAAGATGATGTTGAAGATTACGTGGGACTAAAAAATCTGTGAGTACCCAGGTCCTGTGCATATTATCACAGAGATTTTTCTTGTTCTCTACTATGGTCATGCGGGCATTCACTGGTTAGTTCTAATGTGCATGCAATTTATGTGCTTTTATAGGACAATTGTGGATTCTGGATTAAAATTTGTGGCTCATAAAGCATTTCTCAAAAACAGCAACCTGCAGCACATGTAAGTAGAAGTTGCTTCTTTTGCTTCCCAGGACCCAATTTATTCAGTATTCCCCCCCTCTGTTTATTTTCCTTTTTTCCTAACTCCAAACCTCCTTTTTTAAAGTTAGTATAGCTGTGATAATAGCTTAGAAACATTAGCTTTGATTTTGTTTGATTTCTGAATAGCTTCAGAGGGGTACTTAGAACAGGCTGTTTATTTCCTTTCATGAATTTCTGGGCCAATTCCATCTTGGATAGAGCAATAGGCCAGCAGCAAGGAGTCTGATGTGAAAACTATGTCCTTGTACAGAGTCCTTGGTTCTTTTCCTTGGAATCATGACATGCTCCCTGGAAGACATCAAACTAGTGGAATTGAAAGAAGTTGACTTGGCCTTGGCCTTTTCAGAAAACTAAAAATTACTTGTGCTTCTCCCCCCGCAAAATAGGTCCTTTTTTGAACCTTTATTTTCTCAGAGTTTTTTGTGTGGAGAAAAATCAATCACGGGACATGCCGAAGGTTCAGACAATTATTAAAAATAGGAAATGTTTTTCTCAAAGTCATGTTAATGCTTTGTTGAGTGAAGTCAAATGGAGATATGGAAAATGGCAGCTATTAGGTGTTTGCTGCTAAGCCTTCTAGATAATGGCATTTAAGTCAGTAAGACGTGGCCCTCTGGAGAGGCTTCTCCATTAGCAGAAGCTCAGCCAAGTGCAGAATGTGTCTGCATCCCTAAGCTCAGATTGGTGCTCCCCATCCCTGGAGTTTTCAGTGGGAGCTTTTTCCGGAAGATTGTTGCCTGTACTCACTGGCCCTTTTTTGCTGTACCAGATTCTCTTTGCAACAACGCCTCACAGGCGTCCTAGTCTACAGTTTACCTATGGGACTCTCACCTGCATTATCTCAGTTGATTTTTTTTCTGACAATTGGTAGAGAAGATCTTTTTTATTTTCATTTCATAGATAAAATAAGAGTGAGGAAATCCTAGAACTCGCTCAGGTCCACCGAACGTAAGTGGCAGAATCAAGACTGCAAAGCTAACCCCTCTCCAGGTTCTTACAATCTGAGTACAGGAAATAAAATTTGTACCATCCATATAATTAGAGAATCAGCCTTTCTTCTAACATTTGTCCTTTTTCTTCTTTTGGGGAGAACAGTTCCTCGGCTGATTTCCATGCCAGTTATAAAAGAAATCATTCTCTTAGAGCAGATCACCTGGACACTCTATTGAGATTTGTTGATATGATGGTAAATGTTAATTTCATAAAGCCAATATTGTGGCTTCATGCTTTATAGGTGGCATTAATGATGAAGTCACTTTAAAAATAAAGTCTGCAAATTAAGATATAAAACATTCTGTAAAAATGTGATAAAACTCCAAGAAACTTTATTAACACATTTCACTTAAATGATTTTTGGCATCATCTCTGCAGTTGGTTTGTCTGCACAAATCTGATGTCTGCGTAGGTCTTGATAGCATAAACAAGAGAGAAGTTGGATGGAAGAAAAAGGCAGAATGCTCTAATGTAATCACTTAAATGTAATTAATGACCTCAATGGTTAAGTTCTGGTATTTTCATTACAGCTGACCTTAGACCCAAATTACTCAACACCCACATTTTACTGGCCTTTTCAGCTTATCTCTCTCTTAATGTTGTGATTTGGACAATGGGCAATGGTTAATTGCAGTTTTATTAGTATACTGATTTATTACTTTACTACACTTCTTAATTTTTCTTGTTGCATGCTATTTATATGAGTATGAAAGCCACCTTGTATATTTTTTTCATGGTGATATGTGCTAGGATAATTTTGGTAGCATTCTTTGTACAGTACATAGCTTATATAAGGCCAAATATCTGTCCCACTCTTCCAGAGAGGTATTATTTGAAAAACAGGAAACTAGAGAGGTATACATATATAGTTTCCTTAAGAGGCAATAGTCAGTATATCAATTATTGATCAAACTGCAGAAAATCTATTGATATCTGTAGCCATTGTTGAATAGTAAGACAGCAAAATTAGGCAAGTGTCAGGCAGTTACAAAGAATTTGTCTTATGTCAGTAAGCTTTATATATTCACATGATAAAGGAGGCTCTGAATCCCCAAAATATGAAATTAAATGAAGTAGTTTGCTTTTGAGAAGGACAGGGAAGGAGGAAGAATTTATTCAGGTATCTGCCTTTGCAAATCTTAGACCTAACTTCTACTTATTATGAGGACCTGGGAGCTGGCTTGGCTTACTCTGCCCTGAATGCCTACATGTAAATTTCACTCCTTCGTCAAATGTCAACACAGTGGGGAGCAAGGGAGCCGGTAAAGAAATGTGCATTAAAAACTGTTTGTCTCTACTCTGGGGTATATTAATATTAATCATCTCTTTGATTTTCCCAACATTATAAAAATGTGTGCAAGATCAGTTTACGTCACTTTGGGTTTTAGGGAAGTTCGGAAATCGGACGTCTTTCTCACTTTCACCACTCCTCCCCCAACCCTGTCCATATTAGCATCATGTGGAGACTGCCCCGAGCCCCAGTGACTGGTTCCTGAGTTTATTTCTTGGTGCCTTTAATTCCTGCCCAGCCCTTAAGAACACAGGGACTGTGAGAAAAGCCCGTATTTGTGTTTTCCAGAGGCTTTGCAGAGGTGCTAATTAGCTCCTTTGCAAAATCCTAGAATCAAACAGTAAGAGGATTGTTGATTTTTTTCCATCCCCTCTTCCTTCTTTTTGGCTTTTGGCCCCAATAATAAGTATGGTTCATAAGACTCATCCTGTTCTTTGGCCCGTAACCCTGCTCTGTGCTGTGCTGACGGCAGCCCCACGGGGCTGGGGGGCTCCTAGGGCTGCGTTTTCCCAGCTTACAGCGAGAACCTTTACAGAAAGTTTCCTCTTTCTTTGCTGCTTCTCTCTCTTTTCTTAGGGAGGAAGAGCAGGTTTTTTTGTTTTTTTGCTTTTTTTTTAAGAAAGGTGGGACTCTCTGATGAAGATGAAAAACATTTTTGCCTTAAAGACTGTGGAATATATAGGCAGAATGACTTTTCAATGTATTATACGCCAGTGAAACCCATTCTTAATTTGGATTCCAAAAGAAGACATTTATGTGGGCACATTTTACAACTTTCTGGTGGGTTGTTTTTTCATGTGGGTGAGTACTTTACACTCAGTGTGAAGAGAGAAGATGCAAGTGTAGAAGGAAGGAGGGTACCCTGTGTAGGTAGGGGTTTGGATGAGTGGAAATCTCAAAATAGAATTCAGCCGGGAGTGGACATACCCATTCTTGAGTTATGAGATGCCAGAGCAGGGTGTTCTTCATTCACCAGCTGGGCAGCCATAGCCCATGTGTCAGCTCTTGAGTTTTGACCCTTCTCCAAAGATGACTGGTCAGACACACGAGGATACTTCAGTGATAATTTCAATGGGCCGACACCACAAACTAGCCTCAGGTAAGGGACCAGGATCACTGTCACCCTCCGATCTACAATCTCAGCTCAACACTTGCTTTTCCAGGCAGGAAACACACACTGAAAAGTTCATTGGCTTCTCCTGGTTTGTTGAGGTCTTGGCTGTTTTTGTGAAAGTTGATGTTTGTTTTACATTCATGTTACTTATCAAACACATATCTTGAGGCCCAAGCATTGGATACTCTTTAAATAAATTCAAACAATGGACAAATTCACAGACAGAGTCAGTTGCCAGGATTATAGCTCTGAATTCCCCACTCCAAAATCTCATAGCACTGATCATTGGAAACTCCCATTCATTGACTAAAACTACATATTTAGAACATGTCAGTAAATTCATTATTCTTTTTTGATCACAAATATGTTCTTTGTCTGGCTGGTCCAAATCTCAAGGTGGTATGTTGCAAATAGTTCAAGATAAAATATGACTTATTTCTTGTTATCTGATTTGTGTTGTTCTTATCATGGAATTACCTAATTATTTCAGCCATATGTAAACAATCTCAGCAGAGTTTTTCCATCAATAAATGTGTCCTTTCCTATAAACACATATTAAATTCAATTGATACTTAGAGTTTTGTGTGCCACATAATTTCAAAATATTCATGATGCTTTTTAGTTTTAAAACATCTTTTTGCCCTACTGAGTTTAGTTTTAAATTATATCTTATTTCGCATATCCTCCTATTAATTGTTTCAGAGATTGGGATCTGTATGAGATATATAACTTGGCTCTGAATTAGTAAGTGAAAAGTAAGCTTTTAGGCAAAAAAGAGACTAAAAATAGACAAATGGAAAATATGGTCCCCTTCCCCCAAAGGCAAGAACAGTAGGCAAAACTAAGCTATCACTCCAGGTGAAAGAAAGAGATAATTGGATCTAAGTAAAGCATGCATAATGATCAAATAAATTATATTTTGAAAACAAAATCTCTTTTTGAATACTTTGTTCCTAAAATGTAACATTTTAAATTCACGCTTAATGTTTTTGATTCCTTTCAGCAATTTTACCCGAAATAAACTGACGAGTTTGTCTAGGAAACATTTCCGTCACCTTGACTTGTCTGAGCTGTAAGTAATGATTTTGTGTGGCATTTGGGGGAAAGTTATCAAAGGAAAGGGTAATTAAGTATTTTTTTTTAAGTGAGTGATGTTGTAGATCTATTTTTATATCAAAATTCTTGAAAAATGATTTCTCAAGTTTGGGTCTCTTGGTTTTTTTATTCCCTCATGAAAACACATTCAGTAATTAAAAGAAGCAGTAGAACTCTTGATAGTAACATATCATTAATGCTTAGTTTAAATGTCATTTTTACATAAATAATTTGTTTTCTAATAGAAAAAGAGAAAAAGAAGGGGGCTTTGCGTTAAAATGGTGACGTAGCTCATGGAGTCTGTTTGGTTCCTGTTAGATCCAGGACCTGAAGCCAAGCAAACCCATTCACGGGGGAATTACTGATAGGCAATACTCTCCCTGCTTTTGTCCATCTCGGGGAAAGGGAGCATCGGAGGAGAGGTAGTCCTTCTCCCCACCCACCTATCTTTGGGAGATTTCCTTCTAGGTCTGCCATTGCATTCAATATTTATCCTATGTCCTAACTCCTCTGCTGTAAAATGATAAGAAAAAATATTGAAATGTGTTCATGACTTACAGCTACCATTTCCAAGTGTGCTCAATTCTTTGTGTTATCACCATGAAGCAAATGTGAACTTTTGTCATTCCTATGATAAGGTACCCCAAAGAGCCCTAATGCTGAGGCTTTGTGGGGCAGATGTGGGCCCAGAAGGACACTATTGCCTTGTCAGGCAATGGCTTTTGCTTAAACTGTATGTTGCCTGAATTGTGGAGTCTTTTTATGAAGGTCCTTCCCTATTCACAAGAAAATTGTGCAGACTGGAAGATGCCACTGGTGGAGAGACACAATAAGTTAATAGGTAGTAATGGAGGTTACACGTGAAAGTTGTGGCAGTTGGCAATTATATGGAATAAACTTAATTCAGGGAGTTGAATCACTAGTGTTTCTACCACAGGAATGGGCAGGACAAACTAAAGGAAGGTATATGAAATAAATAAGGTACTTGGTGGAGAAATTCAGGACATCATTGCATAAAATTTTCTTCATGGATTAAAAATTAGAGTTTTAATTTCAAATTTATGTCTTAATATTCTCCCTGCAGCATGTTTAATCAATTCATTCAACAAATGTTAATTGTGTACCTGTTATAAATCAAACTGACATGGCACTAAGCCATGGGGATGTAAGGAGAGATGTTTCTATGTTCTAGGATTCTGTCATCCAGTGGGAGAGGTGGAAACCTAAACAGATAAGTGTAATGTGCTGTAATAACCATTGTCAAAGGAGTTTGCACAGTGGGCTGGAGGAGGAGACAACTGTCTGCTAGCATTGTATGGTCATAGGAACATCATTTTATTCACAATTGAAACAGCCCTTCACTTCTTTACCACCTCTGCTGCTTTAATTGTACCTTCCTTTTAGAAAGACTCTTTCGGTTTTCATGTACTCGGACTCCAGGAAACATGTTGGATTAGTGGGATTTAAACTGGTTGTGGGTCTCTTCTGCATTGTATTCCATATCTTGTAGCATCAAATCCTATTTTGGTGTTGGAGGGATACTTGGAGGCAATCGAGCAGACATAAAGTAAACAGGTCTATCATGACCACATTTTCCCCAAAGAAACTCCTGGAAAAGTCTCCAGGGATCCCTGAGATTCTTAGAACTCAACCAGAAAACCACAGGAGTAAATGATGTTGCCAAAGCCCAGGTCCCGTCCTCACAGAAATCTTAAGCATTGTGGTTAATGCCAGGCAGAGTCTATGTAACGATTTTAAATGGCCTCATTTAAAGGCTCATTACCATAAATGGAACTCATCTTAAATAGGCCACTGAGTATTATAAATAAGCATTTAAAGATTTTTTTTTTTCCTTGTGGTTTTTATATCCCTCTTCACTATTTCCTCTTTTACCCATAGCAGGCCACAGGCGTTCAGGCAGCATGGCTGAGGTCTGAATGGTGGTGGCTTTCTTTTTGTAGACCTTCCCACAGTGGGCTGAGCAGCTCAACCCGGAGCTCAATTGCCTTGCCCTCAAAATCCCTGAGCTTGTCTGTGCGCGCGTGTGTGTGTGCGCGCCCGAGCACGTGAAGGAGGTCTGTAGCTCCCTTCTGGGTTCTCTCTCTCACGTGCACTCCCACTTTCCTGCCTCGATAAAACTGACTGGTTGCATAATGCAGCAAGCTAGGGGTGCCAACCCCCTGGCACTCACGCTTTAGTCTTTGCTTTAAATTGAGATGAAATTTTTTGTGCCCCCACTGATGTTGGAGCTTATTAAATGATAGCACTTGAGTCTCTAGCCTGGTCAGAAATGAGTATGCTAGCGTTCCTGAAAACCTGTCAGCATCTTCACCGAAGATCTTCTTAATGACTATGTAATACCCATGATAAATTTGTCGTGGCACCCATTTTCCCCAGTTTGTGAGACATTCTTTTCTATCCCATATTTTGACTACTTCTGTTCCTATCTTGTTTCCCCTGTTGTTCTGTATGGTCTCACATCGCTCACTCTTTAGCCTCTCCTGTGGTGTTTGCACACAACGGAAGCTCGGTAAGTATCAGATAAATAAATGAATAGTAAGTACTGTCAGGCTAGGAAAATGGTATGACTTTCAAAGGTTGCTGGCTAGAAAGAATTTGCAGTGTGGTATTTCATAAATACTAGCGTAGCTAAAACTAAGAAAGGAGCCTGATCGGTTTGCATTTTTGTTCCGTGTAGAATCCTGGTGGGCAATCCATTTACATGCTCCTGTGACATTATGTGGATCAAGGCTTTCCAAGAGAGTAAATCCAGTCCAGAAACTCAGGATCTGTACTGCCTGAATGAAAGCAGCAAGAATATTCCCCTGGCAACTCTGCAGATACCCAATTGTGGTAATTTATTTTTAAATCAATGAGTTCTAGTTGCTATTAATTATTCTAATTGCCTTGATGTGGTAAAGAGTCTGGGAAGATTACCACTACCCAGATTTTATATGGTATGCTGTTGATGTCTCCAGTGAATCAGACAACATTTGTGTGCAGTGTGGAGAAATCGGCTGGGAGCAACTTTGCTGAATATTCTTTGCAAATAGAATATTAATTTGGAATGGGTGACTTTAACGTCCATAGAGGAAAAAAGCGTACTGTTTATTCCTTTGTTTGTTCATTTGTTTGTTTATCCATCATCCATCCATCCACCCAAAAAATATCTGCTAAGAGCGTGGCACTTGATTGGCACCCAGGCCAAGGATCTCAGGGGGATGGAAGTGCCCTGGCAGCACGAGCAGCTGTGATTCAATCCAGCACATTCCCTTACACTTGTCTTCCTGCCAGATGTCTGTGTCTCTTGATGGGGTGCCCTCAGTCTACCCTGCCGCGTGCTTCTCCCCACGTCTGGGTTTTAGATCTCCTAATTTACCATCACCCCCTACTCCTCTCTTCAGCATTTTTATCTCTAGCATTTAAAAAGGGCACCGTACGGCAAAACCAGAGCTCATGTGAGTGCTAGTGAGTTACAAGGAAGGAAAATCAAAGTGTTCTGCTTAGGATTTTACTATTCTTAGTGACATACCTCTGTAATACCCACCTATCCCTGTTATTCCTCCTCTGAAATGTGAATCAGTTAGTCAACCAGCTAACAAGCCACAGACAACTAGTTTGATCTCGTGGCTTAGTGGTTGGGGACACAACAGACAGCCATGTAACACCTGGTTCTTCTCCTTGATGAACTTGTGTATTAACCACAAACAACAGATTCTTTGTGTTTGGAAGACTCTCTTATTTGAGGTCTATTTTTATTTAAGAAAAATATAGCTGCTGCTCACACTTAGTGAGAGTGTGATAAAAGTAAAGATAAGTGTTTCTTACCCTGAAGGGACTGAGAAGACAGCCATCACCCTTCCCACAGATTTGTGTGTCACAAATAGAGCCCTTTGGTTTCGTAATGGGGGAATAAGGCTTTGTTCTTCAGCCAACTTCCTTCAGCTTTCCTTGCTAGCTAACACTTAAAAAAAAAACTTTTAATATATATTTTTTCCTGATTGATAAGACAGTAACTGTGCTCTGTTCTGGTACAAATTTGCCCTGCTGAGAGACATTGCCTAGAGGCACAAGAAATCCAACGTTGAGTCACCTGGCCTTTTGGCTAGCTCCCAAATCCTCATGGCTGCTGTGACCACATTGGCTTAGCCACCACTGAGAGGAAAAGAGTGAAAGCATCTGACTCCTGCTCTGATTTCACAAACTGCCTTTTAATAGATGTCTGCTTTGCCCTTGCCTGAAACCAATTCTATTTTTTCAATTTTAATTTTTGGTCATGTTGTCTTGGCAGCATTCCAGTAACACACCCCACCTTATGTGTTGTTGATAGGTCATTGTGGTGGGGGAGGGGAAGTATAGGGAGTGAGTTGGTCCTCATGTTTCATAATCAATTTGTCAGTTTTCAATAATTTTTTATTTATGTCTCCTACAAATTAGTCAATGAATTGTGTGTATGAAAGTGAGATTTTGAATCCACTGTCAGGAGGGCATGGGTTTGGTTGACCGATTAGGACTGAATGGTTCCCTTCATGGTAACACTCACAATTCATTTCAATGTTAATGATGCTTTTCAAAAAGCAACATTCTAGAAGAATGTGCCAAGCCAATTGACAGACTTATTTTTCTATCTCTTTCGTGTTCTTAAATTGTTTCGTTCTTTCTCTGTTAATTTTTATTTTCTTTCACAGTGTTTTTTCTTATTTATAATTGCATAAATAATATTGAGACATTTTGTTGCAAAAATAATTTCCTATATTCCAATATTCCTATATTGTCTATTCCTTGCTCTTGAGAATTTCAGGCCAATAGTCATAAATCTATCATATTCTTTTTAACCATTGCATGGTATTCATGGTAGAATATGTCTTAATTACATTAAATGTTCTATGTTGATGGGCATTTTGCTTACTTCCCTTTTTTCATTACCACAAAAGTATTTCCATGAGCATCCTTATTCATGTGCTTTGTACATATGTACAAGTACAAAGCCTTTTCTAGAATACATAGGAAGAAACAGAATTTTTGGTGTTTATGGTTTGTATATCAAAAAATGGCTCTATCAATTCATAGCTGTCCAACAAGGTATACCTTGATATTAGCAAACTTCTCAGTTTTTGTCTTTTTAAGAAATGCTATGTCATTGCTTTCGAGTTGCATTTTCCTGATTTCTATGGAGTATTTTATGTGTTTATTGGATTGTATTTATGCTTCAGTGAGTTGTCTGTTTATAACCTCTATTTTTCTGTAGGGTTTTTCTTTTTCTTTCCCTTTCTTTCATTGATAGTGCTCTTTGTTTTTTTCTTTCTTAATTGCTTGAAAGTTATAAATTATGCTTCTGGTTTTTCAAAAAAATATATATAAAGCAAAAACATTTTCTGCACTTATTTAAACATATATTTTCTCCAGATGTCTAAAGATAACCCCAGAGAAGGCAAGAAAAGATACTTTCCTTCCCTTTACTTCTTCCTTCCAGCTCTCAGATTGTTATCATCTGAGATTTTATTTTTAGATTATTACCAGCTTTTTTTGAAGATCACCAGTTTCTTCATGTATCTTTGACTTTTTGTCCTAACACATCTTCTTGGACTGTTTTTTTCTTTTTGCTGGAGTATATCTTCTAATACTTCTTTCAGAGAAATTTAAATAAATAAATTCTCACCAGGCGGAAAGTTGGCCTGTATTTTTTCTTCTCAGTGGTATTGGCTGAGTAAAAATCTCTAGGCTCAAAGCTCTTAGGACTTTGCAGATATTGTATTCCATTTTTTTTGTATTCAGTGTTGCTGATGAGAAATCTGAGGCCAGTCTGATGCTTGCTTCTTGCTAGATAGATAACCTATGCTTTTTTTTCCTTTTACTCTGGAAACTTTGAGGATTTACTTTTTATCTGTGCTAGTCTTAAATTTCACCCCAATGTAACCGAATGCGGGGTTTAAAAATTTTTTATTTTTAATTCTGTTTGGCGTGAGGAATTCCCTTTCAGTGTGAGGGCCCATGTCTCCAGTTCTGCAGAAATTTTCTTATTGATTTGCTCTGTGCGTTCTTTCCATTGATTCTTTCACGGAGGAATTCACGCAGGATGGACATTCGCACTTCCGGCTCCACCCTCCGTACGGCGCAGCCTTTCGTCCATGCTTTTCATCTGCTTGTCCTTTCGTGCTGCATTATGGGAGAATCGGTTTACTCACTACTTTGCCCTTCAGCCGTTTCTCCAACTACTGAATTTTTTCCTTTCAACCATCCATTTTTAATTTCTACAATCTCTGGCGATTTGTTTTTGTGACTCAAAAGTTCTTTTCTGCACTGGGGTTCACCATATCTGTAGGGTGGCGCCAGCACCTAGCATAAGTGTTTTTCTACTGTGAAGTTCCCGCACTCATCGCTCTTACTTGGACGTAGCTACAGCTGTTGGATGCCCAGCAGGGGTGGGAGGGTGGGGTGGAGTGCTAGGAAGGTTATTTCTCTTGCTACTTCAACTCTTTTTGTTGCCATCTTATCTGGCGGCTTGACCTAGTGGGACCCCATTCTGCCCTGCAATCCTCCTCTCTCGTTTTGGGTCTACCCAGAGCTTCTCTGTTTTGTGCAGCAAATACTTATGTGTCAGTTTTGGGCTTCACTGCTTTTCTTTAATCCTGTTCTTCTGCCTTTTCTTGTCCAGTCCTCATTGTATCTTACTGATCAACAGTATGCTTTCTGGTTTTCCAGTATGGTTCTGGATTTTAATAAAACTATTGTGCATCATTTCTAGATATTTGGGATCAGAAGGGGAGGCTTTGGGTTAAGACTTAGTCATGTATTAATTTTCTTTTGATGGTTGGTTCTTTAAAGCGAAGTTAGACAAATTGAGCTGAAACTTACACTGGAGTGTTGAATTTAAAATCTTTCTCCAAAGTTCCATGTTGAAGAAACCAGATAGTAACATGCCAATATCTTCAAGTTAAATGTCTTATTTAAAAAAAAACGGATTCATGGTCAGCTGGCTTTTTCTTTTAGATATCCATTATGTTTAAGTCACGGATTTGTGGAGTTCACCTTATTTCTACACTTTTTTTTTTGGATAAAACTTTTTAGCTAATTCTGAATTGGCTCAGAGTATGGTGTTGTGTATTTCATCATTGGACACCAACAATTTTGCAAAGAGCATGATCACTGCATTTAGTTTGCAATTTATACTATTTTCGCTTCAAATAAAAGGAGAGCTACTGAGCTTTTATTCCTTTACAAGATGGATTTACTTCAAAAGTTTCCCTCAAATCATGTAGGTATTATATGGAGAATGAGTTCTCTACATTTTATATGCAAATATGCATTCTCCATGGTTCCTAATGTACCTCTTGATCATAATAGGCGTTTGATGAATGTTTGCTGAATTGATCAATTAATAATGCATGAACCATATTATATTAATGATCAGATTGGACTAGGTTTTTAACATAATGGTGCTAGTGTTTCAGTTAATTAAAAATAACTTAAATATATTATTTTAGCTGAATTATTCCATAGTTTAGTACATTTTAGTTCTTTTTGAAATTTCTGTCCTCATTGCATTTTGAGAGAATCTCCTTTCTTCTTTTTTCCCTTATGCCTTTAGGGATTAATTGAACATGGTAAGTGGGGCTGGGAAGTTTAACTGCACCATTCTTGGTAACAACACAGTCAAAATGCCTCACAATATTTTTTTAACAGTCTCCTCCTGCTGTGAATTACTGTAAATTTATTCATGCTGTAAACCAAGTTGGGGTCTGTTTCTTCAGGAGGCCCTTTTAAGCCTTAGGAAAACTTTATTAACTGCAAGGGAACCAAACATATTCACATAAAATTTCTGCATTAGTTGGAAGGAAGGAATGCTATGAACAGTGGCACTGAAACAGAAGACTGGAACAGAATCGTTGTAAGTGGTAATGAAGAAAGGTGATTTTGCCAGGCTGTGCTGATTCATCATTCCATATAAAAATGTTCCTGCTACTTCTTTTAGTGTTTCTAATGAAATTATCTATCACATAGAATCTTGAGAAAAATTTTCTACTCAATTCCTACACACTTGGTTGAGCTTTAGCAGTTAGTCTTGCAGCGTAAGCCTTTTAATCATTTCTCCTGGCTAAATGGGATTAAAGAAGCAGTGGACTTTACACTTTAATTTTTTTAATACTGTAATTATGATTTAAATCTTGTCTGGAAGAGAGCTTCTTCAGGAAGTGTTAATGGTGGATTAAGTGCTCTGTTCTAAGTAGATGGCAAATACATTTAAGAAAGACAGTATTCCTCTGGGTCATATCAAAACAATCCCTCAACCCACTTTACTAGTAACTAGTTACCATAGAGAATGAGAGTCCCACAGTGAATATAAGGTGGCAATTCATTTGATGGTTGAAGAACTGTGCAGTTACTATATAAAACACCCTTAACAGTCCCATGGATTGAAATCAAACCTGCCTTTGGTTTCCTTGTTATTTATAATGACAATTTCAGTTTTCCACTTTTCCAACCTTCAGACTTTTAGTGTAGAAACTTGTAAAGACACTTCGATAGAATACTATTTACGATAGTGAAGTCAGTTCATAGGTGCCCAGGAGGAGAGGGCTAGTTCCTTGAATTCAATTGATTTTAATGATTTATTTTTAAGATTTACTTTTGGTTTCAACCACAGTTCATAGCACATATACCTGTGTAGTGTATTTGTACATACTCCTTCTTTTGTTCGCTTTAAACCAGGAAAATAGGCTGGTAGTAATTCTAGTGTGTTAGCATTCACAGATGATTGAAAGGAAGTGCTATCTTAGTGCTCTGCGTGGAAGTTAGGATGATATAAAACATTATTTTCTTAGCATCTTAGCTGGACTTTTTTTTTTTCCTGGAAAACATAGAAGTTCTACTTTAGTGTACTGCTTTGCTTTACTTTTCTTAGAAATCAAGTTTTAGCTCCTAAAATAAAGTAAACCACACAGTGGATCATTGTTTTTCTTTATCTTCTTAGAATGTCAGATGAAGTTGTTTTCTTCTAATCTGTCAAATGCTGTTTACTTTTTTGTATTTCGAAGGTATGTGGTAGCTGTCACTATCATGACATGGCTCACATACACTTAGAAGTACAATTTTCAATTTGAGCTTGGAAAGTCATTTTGCTAATTTTCTGTCATTTTTGCAACCAGGTGTAAAGCAGTCACTTCTAAATAGGTCAGGTTCATTTTGGCTTCATTCCCAGTTGTGGAATATATCTGTTTAGGAGACAAAGAAATTGGAAGATATGCCAAGAAAATAGAAAGGTAGAGGGGAAGGTTATAGAATTTTAATATTGTGTGGAGAGAGCATTAATAGGTCAAGTATTTATTTGTTTTAAGTTCTTTCTGTGTGCACAGACAGAAGTGAGAGGAGTGAAGACAGAGAGCAGACAAAATCATAATTTACTTGAATATTTTTATACACATCGAATGATGACCCCACATGAAATGAATAGAGCTCAGGATCCCAGAAGCAAGCTGAGAGCGAATACAAGCCAGTCTTACCGGTGATTACTGGAAAACAAAACCCAACCTTGACCTATTTCATTTGTTGCAAAGCTGAATTAATTATCCAAAGTGACTATAGATTAGTTTTTCTCAATTATTAGAAAGTACAGACCAACATACTTTACATTAGTGATGGCAGGACCTAGTCAATTTGGTCAGCTCTCAGGAAGTGTGCACTGATCGGTAGGAGCAGAGACATGGCAGATTTTAGCAAAGAAGACAGCCAACAATGTGTTGGTCAAGCAATGGACAGACAGGTGTGGCTCAGGGCCAGCCCCCACTCATTAGCTGTTCAGTTGTGACACTTAAGCTTTAATATCTTTATCTGGAAATAGGGATACTAATGGCACCTACTTTCTAGGATTTTGGGGATGACTAATGAGATGATAAATGGAAGATATTTAAAATGGAGTCTAACACATATTAGGTACCCAGTGAATATTAGCAGTTAATGTTATTACTATGATCAATAAGAATAGTTTGCTTTAAATATATTTTTTATCTGAATTTCAGTATATACATCTTATATTTTGTTAAACTGCTTCAAATAAAAATAACAGATATCACAACAGACATCATAACTCAAAGAAATGATTATGTACTCAAATAAGCTTGGGGACCGTAAGATCAATGGAAATTAAATGAATTTCTTTATAGCAGGACTTCTCAGAACTTTTAATACGTTAATGTGCATTGTGAACAGCTATAGTTCCCCACGGGTTTTTTTGTTTTTTGTTTTTTGTTTTAATAATCTTGGAATTTTTTTATCCTTAGAGCATCTTAAGGAATTAGAGTTCTGCAGAACACACTTTGGGGGAAGTTTGGTGGACTAGATAACTATTCAGGTCCATGTCAGATTTAAGAATAATAGTTGTAGAGACAAAAACCCAGTGAACAATTGTCCAACACCCATTGTATAAACTCCTGCCACTCAAAATGTGTCAGGGAACAGGGGGGTTTGTTAGAAATGCAAATTCTCAGGCCCCAACTCAGACCTACTGGAAAAGAAGCTACATTATTAACAAGACCCCCCTGGTGATTCATAAACACATTAAAGTTTGGCAAGCCCTGGTCTAAAGAAAGTCAGCTTTCTCACTGTGTGGTGAATGATTTTCTGTTGAAGTCTGCAGACTAGTATGTCTTTCCTGAATGAATCCAGATCAAGGATACAGAGGTGTCCTTCTGCCTGGGAAGCTGGTCGTCTCTTACCTGCAAGGAGATTGCCCACAGGAAGACAGCCGCGGTGCTTTGAATCAGGATCCCGTTGCAGTAGTGCTAGCAGCATTTGAAGGCATCGCTGGGCGTTGCTCTGCACTTGTGCCGATTTCAAATCTTATTATGCCAGGAAGTAGTGCCTGGCAAATGGTTTATCCCGCCTTGGCTGTTCATGCTTCCCAATTCATTTTTATTGTGCTAATTAAACCTCAAGTGATATTTCAAGTACAGATTGTTTTTTCCATTATTGAATCTTTGGCCAGCATATTAATGCTGTAGCATTAACGTGAGTCAGATGCTTAGTCATTTGTGGAAGACTTTACATTTAAGAGATCTAGACTTGGCCAATTTTGCACAGATTCCTTTGGGAACTGCTATGACAAGGTGATACAATTTCTCTGTAAATAAAGGAGACTCACTCTTTTCTCACAGAATAGACATGTAAGTATTTTGTAAATGACCCAAATTCCTAGACCGTAGATACACAGTGATATTTGCGGTGTGTGCTAAAATGGATATGTGCAGCCCGGGAGGCAGTGGTGAGACTCTGAGCTTTGGGTTCAAATCTCAGGTCCACATGTACTTGGGCAATTTAGGAAGATATATTTCCTAAATTTGGAAAAGTATTTGACTTTTCCAAAACTTGTGTATTTCATTAATGAAATGAGGATGAAATATTTACCTTCAAGATAGGTCGTAAGGATTAAATAAAATAATGAAGTACTATATAAGAGCATCTGGTGTGGTAATTGGCCAATAAATGCTAATATCTATTATTACTGTAATTAAACATTTTAGAGCTCTTCATTGTATAAACTCAAGCTTGAAGGAAAAATAAAACTACATTAGATTTTATTAGAAAAATTAAGATAATGGCATAGCATTCCCTACTGAGAATCTTTTTGTTTTAACCTTTCTGTGGTCAGAATTTCCAAACTATTAGTTACATTTATAAAAGACAGAAAATTCATCCAACAGGTTTGTACTTGAGGTGCCAAGAGGGGTGTCTTTAAGCTCTATTGGTGGAGTCTAGCTATGGGCGGGGGGATCATACCTTGAGAATAAGCACCATAATAGGCCCTGGCCCTGATGGTCACCTCAGGGTCAGCAGATAAATCCGTAAATACAAAGAAAATGGGAGAGACTCAACTAAACACAAAAAGTTGCAAGTTGGTGACTTTTCTATAAAAAAGAACATTCAGGAACAAAAAAAAAAGTCTTGGAAATTAAAACTATGACAGAAGAATGAAAAACCTCAGAAGTTTTGGAAGATAACTCTGGAGAAATCTCCCTGTAAATAGAACAAATAGACAAAAAGATAGAAAATAGGAGACGAAAGATTAGAAAGTTCGATGGGCTATTTAGAAGGTCCAACATCCAAATAATAGGAGTTCTAAGTGGTAAGAAAGTGGTTCATCATGGTTGAATTGGCATCGTTCTTTTTTCTTGGTAGTACATATAACATTGTTGCATTCAGTAAGTAATACCGTCTTAAATTTGATGAGATATAACTATTACAAATTACGTGGTTCTGCTGTTGGTAGGGCTTATATACTTCTAACAAACTTTATATCTTCAATCTGGACAACGTAACTTCATAGCACGTGGAAAGCTGTAAGGAGAGAGCGTGTGTTCTATGTGGAAGGGCTGTCATTTTCTGAAAGTGAGCTTGTTTCTCATCTTCCACGGTGGGAGATCAGTCAATAATGCTGAAACAGAAAAACCAGGAAGTAGCAATATAAACATGATATTTAGTGATGATCAATTTAGGGGAGATCAATACCAAAAGCAGTTAAAAGAGACGAATTGAGTGTCTTTTGGAACATGTAATAGGTCCACATGGGTAAGGGGGGAGGACTACTGTTTTTCACATAGTAATGTGAATATTTTTCATAAGTTTTGTAGAATTATAGACTCTTCAAATATGTGGCTGTATATTTAATTAATAAAAACAAAAATGAAATATATATTTTTAAAAACTCACCCAGAGCATACTACTGACTTCAAGGAGATTTTTTCACTAGGTAAGCCTGTTTCTTATATCTTGCCTTGACATGCTTCTTAATAAATTAGAAAGCTTAATTGTCACAGAAATTAAGAGAGGAAAAAAATGACTCATCCAAAGCCACACAGTTAGTGTGTGTCGGGTGTATAGGATCCAGGGCTAATTCCTATTTACTGCACTCTCTCTCTCTTTTAAGCTTCCTTAGAGATTTTATTTATGTATTTAAATTTCAGAATATTACAGGGCTACAAATGTTTAGGTTACATATATTGCCTTTGCCCCACCCGAGTCTAGAGCCACAAGCATGTCCATCACCCAGACGGTGCACACCACCTGCATTAGGTGTGACTATACCCATCCCCTCCTTCCCCTTCTCACCTGCCTGAAACCCTGTGAATGTTACTACCATATATGCATATATGTGTTGATCAGTTAATACCAATTTGATGACGAGTATATGTGTGCACTCTCTGTTAATCGTGGTTATATATTTCATTGCCCTGTATAACTCTGGGCATTAGGGGCCTTTTTGAAACCCTGTGAAAGATGTAACATTGCTCTTTATTGGGTGCTCATGATCAGGAAGAGTTCTGAAGGGGATCTCACTAGCTCCTGAAAGCCAGATCTTGTTGGGCAGTCCTCTCCCAACAGTGGGAATACCGTGAGACAGATCGTACAAATATTGTTCAAGCATGCTTTCTGTGATAAAGAATGATGGCTTTGTCAATAAGAACTGCATCATAAGAGAAAGGTTCATGCATAGTAATGTGAAGATGATGGGTCAGATACTGTCAGATGGGTGGGTTAATTGCAGTTTAATGGCTGTTAAAGATGAATTGCTTTTTCTGACCTCCAGGTTACTTCTGAGTTAATGATGTATCATATCTTTGGGACACTAGCTATTGGGGTGAATACAGTCCCAGGCAGAGTTTCTGATACCAAGTGAGGGATAGTCTCAACTAGCAGCACCTGACTGTTGGTGTACCCTCTGAGACCCATCTATATGTCAGAGATACTATGATTCCTATGTAGTTTAAAGCAGTGTACACAGTCAATAGGTGTGATGGTTTAATGAAAGGATATCAGCATTGATAAATGAACACACAGCTTTTCAAATATGAAGGTATAAAAACGATGTTCTGTTGAAATATTTAAAAATGTTTATAAGGTTCAAAATTTCATCTGATAACAAATACATTCTCAGGGTTTTCCAATAAAAAGAACTTTTCACTGGAGTAAGAATCCATTTGCTTTTTTTCTCATATTTTAAATAGGATGACCAATTTTACCTATAATAAATATTTAACCATGATTTATATAACTTTGAAACATTCTAACACTGTAATAGTTCACGCTTCATGTCTTTGAAAAATGCTTTGAAAGTACATTTTCTTCAATAGTCTGACTCTTTCAAAGTCGAGATCTGGTAGTATGTTAGAGTTATAAGAGTTATTTAATGCAAAAAAAATATTTTTGCAAAAATTATAGGTGCGTCTCTTACCCTTTTGTATTTATGAGTATAAAAAAGTGGAGGGGAGGAGACAGAGAGGGAGGAGGGAAGTGGGGGACATAAAAGACATACAGTGTCAGCCCACGGGTACAATGCCTATTTATGCACAAAAACTGGATTAGTAACTATAGAACAGAAAAAGAGGTGGAAGATACTGCTATATACTAGTGTTTTTTAAATAAAAGGTTATTCTGCAATACTACTTTCCAGAAATGTGCGTAATTGATTTTCATATCTAATAACAGCACTTTTTTGGTTCACATTAAATCTATAAAGCTTATCAACCTGGCACTTTTTCAGATCAACATAAATCAGTCTCAGAAAGTAAATAATGATTAATTTTAAAGCATAAAGAGTTTTCAGTTTGTCGTTATTCTTTTGATACTGCATTTAACTATTTGTATATGTCTCTGTTTACTTGTCTTGTTCACAGGTATGCCATCTGCAAGCTTGGCTGCACCTAACCTCACCGTGGAGGAGGGAAAGTCTATCACATTATCTTGTAGTGTGGCAGGCGATCCGGTTCCGATTATGTACTGGGATGTTGGTAATCTGGTTTCCAAACATATGGTAAGGCTTGTGTTTGTCTCTGTCTTAATAGGGAGACAATGAGACTGTTTCAGAACTTGAGAATGTATTAAACCTAGTGATGATTGATGTTTTATAGGGCCACGTATAGAAATTTATGAAGAGTTTTGACGCACATGTTCTTTCTATTTATTCTTAATTAACAAAGGCAGGTTTTGCATTTTAGTTTATTGCATACCCAATAGATTGGAGAGTCTTTATATCCCTAGTGAGCTCTTTGTGTCATCGTGAGCAAATTGAGTGACTCTCCTTGTGGTCTCTTCCCTTGGAGGAAGGTAGGTAGGAATTGGAGGATTAAGTCAACCTCACACACTAAGCAGTTGAAACCTAGAGAAATAGAATAACTTCTGATTTACTTCTTTGCCTGAGCCCGACTCAGGCAGGAAAGCTTTTCTAATGTTGTATATTTTTTTTCTCTAGTTAGGAGAAGAAACCCCAAATCTTGTCACTTTGGGATCAATCTTAATCAAGATTATTTTTGTCTGTTAATTCATTTGTAGAATGAAACAAGCAACACACAGGGCTTCTTAAGGATAACTAACATTTCATCTGATGACAGTGGAAAGCAAATCTCTTGTGTGGCAGAAAATCTTGTAGGAGAAGATCAAGATTCTGTCAACCTCACTGTGCATTGTACGTAATCAGACTGGCATGTGTTTTTAATAGCAAATGATCGTGAACACACCTACATTTCTTGCTGGGGCACTCTGGGTGTTGCTTAAGTTTGTTAAAAAAGTATATGCAGTGTTTCATGCATACTTAATTACAAAGCAATCTTTCATTTGTTTGATTTCTACTTAATATCTCTTGCTCATGCATTATCTTTCTTTTAAGCCTCTTTTTCGATTTTGAGCTTGTCATTTTGTGCCTTCTTTTTCTGATAGAACATATTTTGAGCTGGTTGTGCCCTCTTTTTAATCTTTTAGCTTAAATTCTCCTAAACCAGTTTCTAAAATATTTCCTTTATAAAATGAATATGATGCTTTAAGCTTATGATGTCTAAAATATTTTTTGACTGTTCACAAACATCTAATTGTGCTGTTAACACAATAAAACCTCATTAGTTTGACATCAAGTTTCTGTGAGGAAGTAGGAGGAGTCCTACTTAAATTATTGAAAATCGTTATCACCTGCAGAAAACTGGAATTATTACTAATTGTTTTAAATTTCTGTATACATTGAAACTAAGATAAAAGATATCAATGCTTCTTAGTTAAGCATAAGCACATTGTTTTTCAGTATTATACGTAATACAACATATACCTTAAAATTTCAGATTGTGACATTCAGTGTGAATGTGTATTCAGTAAAACACACACAGACACTTCACATCATTGCAAATTCTGAGCTGACATGGTATAAATTAATGAGGTTTACTCTGTTTGGATTAGGATTTGAATGAGAAAAACATGAATTGGCATGTGTGTAAGTATGTGTACAAATTACACACGTGTAGACCACAGCCTAGCTGATGCCCATGTACTGGTTAACACTCACTTGTAGCACACATTTAGTGTGTGATTGTTGGAGTGAATGATTGAAATCACCAACTATAATCCTCTGTCACTGTTAGTACCAGCACTATGTCCAGTGGGTACTGGACTCATAGTTTCTCATCATTTTGACCCATCCAGAAACCTGAAGTCAGTGTCATCTCCAAACATATGCACCCACTTCCAACTTTATGTCCTTTAATCAGCACCTCACCCAAAAGTCATTTGAGCATGGTAGAAAGAATAAGTGGGCCCACCGCATAGGGGCCTGGGCTGGTGGGAGGAAGGTAAGTGTTGGCTCCTACCCCACCGTGGTCCTTGCTGTGGTTGGTTTGTAACACTGACCTTCCATATGTGCATCTATACAGAAAAGGATCTCATTTTGTGTAACTGATATAGAGTCTTCCCAAATTGTATTTAAATTGAAATCATGCATTAAAAGCCATTTTACTTTTCAAATACTATTTTAAGGAGGCTTTGAGAGATATTTGATAAGGCAAACACTAAACTTTGCAAATTTAAAATTTAGTAATATTGCATTTCTTAAAAGTGAGGAACCCTGTTACAATACACATTTGCAGAGTTCAGCAATGCCACGTGCTCAGCTATGAGGAATTTCACTGGTAACTGAAAATCTTTCTGTAGATATAAAGGTGACTTAGGCAATTTCCTCAGCTTTGCTGCTTCTTGGGTAGTATTCTGAGAGGATTTGCCTGAGCACAAATAAGAGGGTATAATGTCAGATTATCTGCTTTCTATTAAGGACACCCTGCTTGAGTGTTTTCTCAGTTTAGATTAATATCTGCATGGTCATCATGGTCAAAAGAATTGTTATTATCTGTCAAAGTTTAGATAAAGAGTAGAAGGAATAAATGATAAAGGATACTAACAACCAAGATAACCACTGCAGGGACCCTACTCAGAGTGTTTGTGTGTTCCCAGGCTACGATGCCGTATGTTTTTTACTCTTTGTGTGATGAACATGTACAATCTGGAGGTGGGTATGAGAGGGAAGGGCTACTGCAGGAAGCACCAGTCCAGGATTCTTGCTCCAGATCTGCCTCACTCAGTAATCTTGACCAACTCACTTAACCTTATTGGATTTTGGTTTCCTCATCTGAAAAATGATGCTGTTGGACCTCAAAGGTCTTTTCTAGTCCCTGATTTTATAATTATCAAAGTTAGGCCACATTAAACCAGCGATGAGAGATTTTAAATACTTTCATTCAGGATAAGTACTCTGTTAAAAGACACTACACAATAATGTTTGTTTCCCCAAAGTATAAAGTGCTTTGTACTTAAAGTTGGAATAATTTCTAGTCTGTTTGTCCAGCTTAGACTGGACCCTAGACATTTAAAGGATCAAAACATTGGCATCTAGGATCCTAGCAAAAATGGACCATACCCTAATGAAATGTGATGCTTTAAAGAGTATTTGATATGACAATCAATAAAAAATATTAGTTTATCATATTTTATAATAATTAATTATCATCAGCAGCAGTGACATTCATTACATTGAGTGGTTTGATCTGTTTTAGAAAAGTTATGTGAGATTAGGGCTTCAGGTAAAATTTGCAAAGTCATTTCTATTATTTGTATTATTTAGGGAAGAAGTACTATAAAAATAGTGTCCTTCTTTTTTTGATGAATCTACATAATATCGAGATACATATGTTAGAAACCAAAGTCAACTTCAAATGAACCTTTTCCGCTATCAGAAATCTCTTGGATCTGTTTGGAGCTGGTTCTTATTTACACTGAATAGATTTGAAAAATGACTGTGAAGCATGGGTCTTCAGTAGAGCAGAGGAAGGAGTCTCTCTGAAGCCCTCTGTAGGGAGTTATATCCACCTTGATGATGATACAGAATATTGGTGAATTCCAGAGTTACTGGTCATGTATTTTCTTAAACCAAACAATGGTTGAATAAAATCCCTTGTCAATGGCACAGAAATCTGGAGATGGAGAGAATTCTGAGCTTTCTGATGCTATTAACTCTCTCTTTTTCAATTTAGTTGCACCAACTATCACATTTCTCGAATCTCCAACCTCAGACCACCACTGGTGCATTCCATTCACTGTGAAAGGCAACCCCAAACCAGCGCTTCAGTGGTTCTATAACGGGGCAATATTGAATGAGTCCAAATACATCTGTACTAAAATACATGTTACCAATCACACGGAGTACCATGGCTGCCTCCAGCTGGATAATCCCACCCACATGAACAATGGGGACTACACTCTCATAGCCAAGAATGAGTATGGGAAGGACGAGAAACAGATTTCTGCTCACTTCATGGGCTGGCCTGGAATTGATGATGGTGAGTACCTGATGCTTTTGCATGTGGGGAAGGGATAGGGTCTAGCATTCAACTATTGACAAAATCATGTGTACAATAAACCATCCACAAATCCAGTGTCTTAAAACTCGATTATGTGGTCTTGCTCATGGGTCTGTAGGTCAACTGAAGTGGTTTTTATTCTGGGATGCAAGGTGTGTAGGTATGTAGGAGATCTGCTTCTTATGCAAACACAGAATGAAAGAGGGCAACTGAAAATATGTCCGTGAGGCTTCTTAAGGGCTAAGTTCAGGGTTTTTCAGTCTGTATGCCACTGGCTAACAAAGCAAGTCTTTGGGCCAAAGCCAAGTCGAGAGGCAAGGAACTGTACTCCTCCTAAGAAGGTGAGGAGGAGAGTGAATAATTTTGAATAGTAATCTGATATATACAGGATTACTAATTACTGTAGCGTGCTTGCGTATTTCGTGAGAAAAGGATTATTATCATCATCACAAGTGTTTAATGAGATTTTGTACCCGTAATGGTAAAACTCATGCAAAAACATGAGCAAAAGAACTGTGTTTGGCTGGCTTATGAAATATTTTAAGATTTATTTTCTAGCCCCTTATCCATTGGAATGGAGAATCCTGTTTTCTTATCCATGGGCGGGAAACCAGTATTCTGGACTGTTTTGCTTACCTAGGCTGACTGGGTTGACCATCGCCTTATCAGATCCTGAGTTGTTTTTCTAACAGTGGTAATAGTATCCATCTGGGGTTTGATTGGGGAAGGATCGCTAACATCAGGGGTCCCCTGTGTGGCCAGCAGGAGAGAGTCACCGTGAGCTTCAGTGACAGAGGGACAATTGTCCTGCGTTCACCTGCTTCAGATAATGTCCTACAGTAGAGTATTCTTACCTGCTCAATCTTGTTGCCCAAATGCTTGCTACCATGGTGGGAGCTGAGGCCTGTATTTGGATGTTGGGACCCATACATGAATAGAGTTCCTCACTCTAATAGTTCTGAGTTAGTCCAAGTCGCACAGAGATGACTTGGTAGAGAGAAGGGAAGATAGAAACCTGGAGACCTGTGGGGCAGGGGCTGCTTGGGCAACACGTAGCTGTGTGGCTCATAGGGTGCACCATGGACAAAGGTGACCCGTGCGAAGCCACCTTTGCCAGACAGTAAATGACGATGCAATACTTCTCATTATAAAATAAGTTCCTATTATCCTGCTATTTACTAAACATCTCTTTAAGTGTACAGGCTCCATTAGTGTTTTCATAATGTGATCTGAATTATGTAAGTTTGATTTACAATCAGCCCTTCAGGAACACATAAAACAAGCTATGTTTGGACGCGATACTCAGACACCCCTGGCAGCTGTTGTCTTTTGCATTAAATCTTTCTCTTAATTGAGAGTTTAGCTGCTTGGCTACGGTTGCTGTGGTAAGTCTCTATATTATTGTATTTCTTCCTGCATCTTTGAGGGAATAACAGCTTCATAGTTAAATCTGGAGACTCTGATTTGGGACAACGGCTTTTTGTTCCTTCTTAAATAAACTTTTTATTTGCGAATAATATTAGACTTGCGGAGACATTGCAAAGGTAGTACAGAGAGTTCCCAGGGTCACCCCACCCTCCACCGTTAACATCTTACTGCAGTACCTTTGTCACCACTAAGAGACTTACGTTGGCACATTACTAGTAATTAAACTTTAGACTTTATTTGCATTTCATCAGTGGCCTTTTGAAACTGTCAGGGTGAAACTCGATTCAGGGTGAAGGTCTAGAGTTAAAAGCTATCAGAAGTGATCTGTGTCCTTTGATATATATGCAGTACTTACTGTCAGTGTAAAGCCAGTAGCTTCTGTTTTAGGTAGGATTTTGATGTATTTTCTTTTGAACATTTCTATATGGCACTAATATTTGGTGGAGCTCAACTCCTTTTATCCATGTGGCCTCATTTTTATTGATATCTCTGTTCATTTTAACTTAGCTAGTGATGGGAAAAAATTGTTTTCTGGCATAAGAATAACTTGGAGTCTCTCAGATATTCCCTTTAAAAGAAATAATTTATTTCTTGTATAAAATAAAAATGAAGCTAAATTTTATAGAGATGTTTTTCCTCTCTTTCTCTCTTGTTCATTTATTCATTTTTGCTAGGTTTTTAAAATACAAATATCTGCTTTTAGAAAAGAATGATTTTTTTTCTTTAACTATGTACTCAAGTACCAGCTATTCAGGGAGTAATTAATGAAAGTGGAAATGAAGGAGACTTGGCGCAGGGGGATGGTGGATGTGAATGGCCCTACTGGGCCATAAACCAGTGGGACCAATTAGATATTGACCCTCCTTGGCTTGGGTAGAATCTTTGCAGGTATCGGTGAGACCCATAGCCATAGCATACAGATAATGACCTTTCCTAGAATTGCTCCTTTTCTCTCTTGTCCTCCTTTAAAACCAAAGGAAAATAAACAAATAGCAAAGAGGAAAAAAATTCTGTCCTAAAGATACATTTCACGTTAAGAACAACAGGTTAAGTTTGGCCTTACATTCCGGCAGTTTGTCTGCTGTCATCCTATAGCAATTGATGAAGAAGTTTAGCTTTCACGAATCTTTTTGGCAAGAAGTTTCAGTCACTTTTCCCCCAGTTGTTTCGCTGAGAACCTCCTCCCCTTTTTTTTACATTGCAAGTGTCCTGGCTTAGAAGTTTCCTGGGCTCGACCTGACGCCCCTTGCATTTCCATACAGACCCGGAAGAGTTCATGTGACAGCTCTGGGGTCCCTTAGAATGCATGCACCTCATTCAGCTTAGAACTGAGATTTCCATGCGATGGCCACTTTGCTTAGGAACTCATTTTTGAAAACAGAGAATGAAGAATTTAAAAAAAAAAAGCTGAAGCATAAATAAAAACAAGTTGACCAAAAGTCCCTAAAACAAAAATTGGTGAGGATGGAAGAGGAGGGTCTGATTGGATGTAATGACAGTCCTGATAGCCTTTACTGCCTCGTGGTGTGCTACACTGGGACACTGGGACAGGGTGGCAGATGCTCTGATACCCACTTGGAGGATGGGTGGAGCAGACAGACGTTGATCCAGCATCAGCCCAGGCCAAGGGAGTGCCTTTCCCAAAGCCTGAGGATGGGAGGCAGGCATTAAAGGGGAGAGGCCCAACGAACCAAGATCCCCAGTAATGTCTTTTGAGAGTGCTGGGGCCATGCAGACTCCACCACTGCCCCAGCGGGGTGCTAATGTGGAAGGACAGGTGCTATCAGATCTTTAAATGGCAGCAGGACCCCAGACACCAAGCCAATGCCTTCCCCATCTGTTAGTCACTGGAAATCTGGCTAGTAGCTGAAAAAGGGAGAAAAGACTTTCTCAGACTCCAGACACTGCATTGATCATTTTGGATCCCACATTTAAGAACGTAACTGAGGTCTGGTTAGTTTGGGGTTGTATTTAAAGCAACTTTCAGCTTCAGTATGAAATCTGGAGCACCATAGTGTACATCTTTCCAGCACATGGAGGAGCGTAACTTGTGACAATCAAACTGTGATAGTTTTCTTTTATTTTTGTTTTCCGTTGTCTCTTTACAGTGGACTCACTAGGAGGAGTCTTCCTGGGCTCCCAGAGCAGTACCTTCCAGCACCTTGTTGCACGTTAGAGAAAACTAGAGGCTTTTCACTATTATTTTATTTGATTACATTTTTAAATACACATTCTGTTGCCTGCCTTTATCAATTCTGATTCAGTGGCTCCCAGATGAGACTTAGACTTTGGCATTTTTTGTTTTTCGGATTCTCCAATGAATCCACTGAGTAACCAAGGGTGAGCCTCATTGCTTTAGAGGAGAACTCAGTCATGCAAAATTTTTTTGTTCACGACGGAGTAACAATCTTTTGGTCATTTTAGACTGCAGTAAGAAGCTTAATTGAAAAATAGCGTGTCCAATTTGAGCTAGAAATTAAAACTTTGGACTTGATCTCCTGGCCAAGTTCAGGCTGGAAGAATGGGGTGGGAGCTGGAGTTTGTTGAGATTTCATATCCCCTCTGCTGCCCAGGTGGAAGCGGTTGGGTGTGGGGGATGGCAGGGAACTTTGCTTGCTGTTGGCTTTCTGCTCTTGGGACCTGGGAATGTTCAGCACTGATACTGGACTTTCTTTCTTGGATACCTCTGTGGGTTCTTGGAGATTCCTTTCTCTGCAGTTTCCATGGCATGAACAAACATACCTCTGCTCCAGCTGGTGAAGCAACTTCATCCTCCAGGAAGGAGCTTTGTATTGTTGGGGGTCCCTCTGCTTCTCCAGGAGGCCCTGTTGACAAGACCTAATGCTCCCCACACAGGCTTTCTTCTGTGCTGCCTCTGCCTGGTCCACAGGGAGCACTCATGAGCCCTTGTTCCCTCGGTGTACAGGTGGATCCAAATGCCACCTATACCTTGTAGCAGCAGGTTGCTCTCTCCTTCCCTGGCAAGAGTTAGGCCTTGTCCTCTGAGCCATCCTCCTAAAGGAAACACAGCTCAAGCTCTCCAAGTGGAAGCCATTGGTGGAGTAGTGGCATGGCAATACTTCCCCAAAACAAGTTCTTTGTAAGTCCTTGCTTGCTCTCTCCTCCCGGGGATCTCTTAAAGTCTCAAGGTGAATCAGGCATTTCTAAGGACATGGGTCCAGTTCTCAGCCAGTTCCCTTGCGAATTCTGCCTCCAAGTGCCTCGCATCCACTTTTGTGTCAGTTACCAAGGCAGGAAGTGTCTCATTAGCATCCTGTTATGCTAGAATCTGGGGATGTTGCACAAGGTATCAGCTCTCTCTGGAGGTAGGGGAAACAGAGGGGGCTGGCTACCCTTGTAGTGAGTTACAAAGCTCAAGACAACGTGGATCCTACTTCTTAGTAACGTGGTGGGGATGAGGTGTGGGACTGGGAAGTAAAGCACAGCCCCTGCCTCTATAAAGGAGACTACCCTGACCACCCGTGAAATGATGAAAGGTGGAGAAACACTTGGCCTTTCATTCTTGCCCCTTGCTCCTTTTTGAGGTTGCTTCGTCCTGCCTCTAAGAGATCAGCTTCTAATTCCCAGAGCTGTCCCTGCCCTGGTACCAGGCAGGACCTAGCTGAAGGCTTGCAGAAATTATAGACAGTGAAGAATAAAGGACCCCTTTGAGTGTTTTCTTTTCTGTAGAAGCCATTGAACAGAGACTATGAAGTGGAATAGGTGGAACCACTAGATTTTACTTTTAATGAGATAAACTCCTGTTACTTGCTCTCAATCCAAATGACTCATTCAGATCTGATGTTTGAACTTGGAATCTTATGCATAGTTAGTCCCCACTCTCCACATTATTTAAAAGGAAGCTTTGATATAGTGGGAAGGGTTTGGATTTTGGACTCTGATCTGATTTAGTTTCAGATCTAAGTTCCATCCACCATGACCTGTGTGGCTTTGAGTAATTTTCTTCACACCTGGGAGTGTGGGTTGTGACTTTCCTTCTCTATAAAATGGAGGGTTCTAGCACCTACTTAGAAAGTTGTTATGAAGTTGAGCGTATCTGAAGTGCCCGGTACATGGTAGGCACTCAGTGTTGCCCTCTTCTTAGCCAGGCACATTTCTCACCTCCCTTTGTGTTTATGGTTTGCAGCCATCAGGGAGGAAGAAACTTTCCATCCCAAAATGCTTTTATCGCAGACTCGCCTTGCCCTTCTTTATTTTACTACTTGAGTGTTCTAGACTTGGCCCCTTAAGAAGACTAAGTAGGGTTTTGTTCCTAGAGAGGGTGGGTAAATGTTGGCTCTCTGCTGTCTAAGCTCTTTCTTCTCCCCCTCCTCATTTGGAATGGGGTCCGCAGGGGTGTCTTTGGGAAAAAAACCAACTTCGTGCCCTTTCTCCCTTTTTTTATAGCTGTGGTCAGAGATACCTGCTCTAATATTTGGTTATCTGGCTCTTACTCTATGTTTCATTGAAAAATTGTCATCCTTTACACCCACTGGGGTATTTTTGACTGTGGTAAAATTTTTCAGTGAGTTGTAAATCATGGCTTCCAAGCTTTAATGCACATCCAAAACTCCTGGGGACTCTGTTAAAATGCAGATTATGATTCAGTGGATCTGGAAAGGGCCTACAATGATGCATTTCTCACAGGCTCCCAGATCATGCTGATGTTGCTGGTCATAGACCACACTGTGAGTAGTGAGGATGTCCCCCAGGACCTGGGGGAGCCACTGGAAGAATTGGTTAGGCATCCATCACAGTGACCTCACCTGTGCTCCCTGAGGATATCAAATAGTCATAACGATAAAAATGTAGACTAGATGGTGCACAGAGATGACTTCTAATTGGGTTTGGCAAGAAGTAGGATGAATTTAATATGTAGCTTAAGAAGGCTTGGGAGAGTGAACAAAAGTTAGAGACAGCGGTTGCAGGCACACACATACCGAGGCGAGGGTTATCTGAGGATTCTCCAAAGATTCTCATGTATCCTATTTAGCTTACAGGCCAAAAATAAAGACTTGTGTAAGATGAAATTGATCCGCTATGTGGCTGTCATTGGAATTCAATCCTACACATAGAAAAGTCCCTTCATGAACAGGAGAGTGTGCATGGAGGCTGAGTGGTGATTAGAAGTGATGAGGGTTTCTTTTTAAGCAGACTTTGAAGCAGAAATTAATGGTAGAGACATTGCTTACTTATTATGAGGAAGAAACCTGGAGCCTTCGTTCATATCTTCTGATCAGATAGCACAAGTTGCATGAATTTTGAAGGTCGGTCAGATATTTCTATAAAGGTGAACACATTGATTAAGAGTAGATTCTTTTATTAAAATCGTTTCCCAAGTGATTTAATGCTTTAAGCTTGGAGCGAACCTAGCCAGAACATTAGATGATAAAATACCCTTGTTTTAAAGCTTACCATTCTTTAGGCAGAGCATAAAGAGTGTCTCTGTGGCCCACTCATTCAGGAAGAATGTCACAGCTCAAGAATGCTCATTCACACAAGCAGTGGGAGTTGGTGACTTATGCTTCCTAATTCAGGAGCATTTGCCTCCTATGCGAAATGCGCGTCAGGAACAAACTATAAATATTGGAAGAGCTTTTCCCACAGCTACTCCTTTCGTGCCGTTTTATCAAAAGATTCATGACGTCTGAATGAACCAGAGTTCTCTGCAGCATTTAGAATTGCCCCAAACTGGCAGATTTAGATTCGGTGAACTTAGGCCAGAGAACATAGGGAGAGGGAATTTCTCCAAATGTTATGCATTAAAAAAATGTAAAGCTACCCCCTTGGCTTTCTACTGTTTGTCCCTTAGGCTATTTGTCAGGACCCATTTCTTGGGCCCGGAGGGCGAAAGGAAAGAACGTTCTACCTGCTTTTCTGCCTTAAATAACCGAGGGGAGAATGGTTTGGCCATAGATTCATAATAATCATGATAATTAAGATTTATACTTAAATAGCTCTTTATATCTCAGGAGTACTAATGTTAATTAATTATGCTTCCTGAAGCTCCCGAGGAGTTGCCAAAGCCAAGGCTATTATCCTCTCCTGTCTTATGGAAGACTCCTTTGTTACAGAAAAAGGGAAGAGACTCCCAGTGCTGCATAGCAGATTAGTGGTTCAGCCAGCAGTGAAACCCAGACATCCGAACCCCCAGTGTTTTCGGGCCCTGAGTTCAACCTGCTGTTCGGAAAGGGAAGAGGAGATGGAGCTGAAAATCAAAAGGCTGGTCCCTTATGTGTTAGAAAAAAAACACTGTTGACAAAGCAAGGACAGTTTATTTGAATAGAACAGATCTTTTGCTATTGCTTTATCATATGGAATTCTTTGAAATATTTTTCAAGATCACACTAAACAGAGTCTGCAAATAGAATTGAAAGAAAAGTCTTTTTTTTCCTTTCTTTTCTTTTCTTTTTTTAAATAGCATTATAGGGATACCAAAAGCTTAAAGGAAGGAAACGGATGTGTCTTTCTGGCCTCCCCATTATTTTTATCTTGGTAGCAGAATGGAAAATGAACCATACTGTCAGGTTTCTTCTCTTCCCACAATTTATTTTTTTATTCTACAAATGCATTTTTCCTTTAAGTGTAGAATCTTACAGTTAAAAACTCATAAAGATTTGCTCACAAAGATTTACAGAAAGTCATAAGATTTACTCGTGAGCTATCACTGAGGTTAGGAGGTTGAAATGAAAAGGCCCCACTTTAGGTTATTTTAGCATGGAATTAAGAGATGGTGAAGTGCTTGGGTTTCATGCTGTTGAGGAAAGAAAAAAGTGATTCTGTCTCTTATGCGTAGAAGCCTAATGCCCTGAGAGTTCATCTCTTGGAGGTGGGTGCCTCACCCGTTCACTGTGGATCTTGGTCAGGAGGGTGGCCGTGGCTCGGCTATAGTCGCCTCTGTTCCCTTCACTGGGGACGCTTCAGGCTGCACTCTGGACTGGCTGCTCCCTTCCTGTAATTCTTGGCAACATTCCTTAGATCAAGAACAAAGTATAAGTAAGCGAGGCACCTTAGGACGCTTAACAATCTCATCCAAAACCAGAATTTGACCATCAGGTGAGCAGACGTTGGTGCTAGGTCCTCATCTTCTTTCAGTTGAGGAGGAGTTGCAGCTTTTACACTCGTGCTGTAGAGGAGTCTAGGTCTGCCGCTAATTTGGAGCGCCGGTGGGTTGAATAGAGTTCCCAGATTTCCATAGATTCGCAACATGAAGCTTTAGAGCTTGATGCCACCTCTTTCTGCCTAAATCTGAGATTTCTTATTTGATGGGCGCTACTAGGACAGCATTCGAGGAAGCATGACAACCTTCTTCAAATGCTCACTACGAGGACATGGCGGCTTAAGAGCAAAGCTGCTCCTCTATCTTTAATTCATTGTCTTTTCATTGAATTTTTTTCCTCATAGCTCGTCTTTGTCCTTCCTCACTGACCTTTTAGTCCTGAATATCTCCAACAAGCGTTTGTTCCTAACTTTAGCATATCACAGTATGTAATGGCATATAACGAACATATTTAAACTAAGTTGAAGGAACCAGTTAGACTTAAAAACGGCAGGGTATTTTCAAAATTTGACCACTGCCAGAGGTCTAAAAAGGAATTGGTATTTTTTCTGTCTGCATTTAAAATGATGTTAATAAATATCTCGCTATTGGGGTGTAAATGTCATGGGAGGTTTTGCTTGACTGAGAAGTTGCTAGGAGCAAAATATTGATGGGTTGGGGTCAACTGGAGTAATGTGGCCCTCGTTTTTCATAACCTCTAGATCTGCGCGTCCTCCCTTGTGCCAGTCTCCCTAAACCTGTTATACTGACAGGCGTTTCTTTATCATGTGAGTAGACCCCTTGTCAGACACAGCACAGTACGTTTGGGAGGGAAAACAAAAAACTTGTTATTGTTCCTCCCACATTGTCATTCTGCGAGTTTCATAATCTTCACTAAATTTGGCTATTCCTGGCAACAAAAGTAAAGTGACAGTACTTCTCATACATCTGGAAAAATGAAGTTAGGAAAAAATAGTGCTTTTCAGAAAGTTTAGATACAGCCTGATGGCTTTGCTGGCGCACTTGGTAGGAAGGGCATGCACTGATCTGAATCGTAAGTCTGGAAAATGACCTGTTTTCTAGATTATGGGCTAAACTCTTTGTTTTTGATCCCACCCTGAATCTTGTTTTCCATCCCTGACATTTGATGCATCGGATTGGTTTGATGTTCTTGGATCTTCTTGGGGGTTTTGCGTGGGTAGTGTGTTTGGGTGTTTTCTTTCTGCGACGAGGCAGATTAAACTTGTACGTCATTCATATTCACTGAGGCCTTTTAAATGTGTGGCTGAGATAACTCTGGCTCTGAATCTTCCGTCTTTTTACATATTTGTGTGGAGTTGGAAGTGTAAAAGTGGTGATGAACACAGGCTCCTCTCTAACGTGTGCAGGGGTCCGTGAGGGCATGAGAACAAACCAGAGTGATCCGTTCCTCCCAGTTTAAGCTGTGAAAGCCCCACATCCTGGGCAGGCTGGAAGGATTTGGCCAGGAATGTCCCAGTTTTAAAACTTAAAGTCCAGCTCTCTGGGAGGCCAAGGCGGGTGGATCATTTGAGCTCAGGAGTTCGAAACCAGCCTGAGCAAGAGCGAGACCCCGTCTCTACTAAAACTAGAAAGAAATTAATTGGACAACTAAAAATATATAGAAAAAATTAGCTGGGTATGGTGGCGCATGCCTGTAGTCCCAGTTACTCGGGAGGCTGAGGCAGGAGGATCACTTGAGCCCAGGAGTGTGAGGTTGCTGTGAGCTAGGCTGACACCACGGCACTCTAGCCCAGATAACACAGTTAGACTCTGTCTCAAAAAAAAAAAAAAAAACTTAAAGTCCAATGTCTCAGGAATCCCCTCAGTCACAGGCAATCTGGGACGATTGATCACCCTAGTACAAACTAAGATTCACATACTTATATCCATATATTTAAAAATTATAAATCAAGTTAATGAATTGTGAAATACAATAGGTTCTACCTTCCTACCTGACAAATACATGTTTGTAATCACGTGTGGAAGGCTGGGTTTGAAGTTAGAACTCTCAGACTGTGTGGAGGGGCACGGAGCAAAGAGGGCAGAGTGAAATTTCCTAAAATGATAAATTACTGAGTAGTTCAAAGAATGGCTTGCTCTCTTGGAGTTACAGAGCCTTTCCTTCGGCAGGTGTAGTAAATCCCCATGGTGAAGGGGACACCATTTGGTCTAAGGCTTTTGCAAAGGGAAAAGACTTCAGAGGACAAGTGAGTGCCCTGCAAGTGACATCGCAAGGGCTTCCACTGGGACTTCCTGCTGCTTTATTCACTGAATTAGCCCGCAACTGCAGGGCAGCTTTCAAGTTTCTTCTCAGGCTGTAATAACAGCTACAAATAGTTCTGATAATATATATTAACATATTGACATATCGTAACTCAAAACCACTTTTAAATGGTATTCGGGATAATAAAACTCCTCAAAATACTATTGAAATTTACTGGAATCAATGACTTTGCATGAATTGATACAGTGCCACCACTTGTGGCTGCCCAGGTTGTGCACTGCACAATTTCAGATGGTGCCCTTCACATGGACTACAATATGAAAGGCGACCCCTTCCCACCCAAGCCGTACAAAGCATGGACTACTCAGCAGTGTGCAGCATCCCTGAATTGAAGTACACAACCATTCATTTCATTTTTTCCCTGCTAAAGTAGAAGTATTTCTAGTTTTGAAATGTGTTAAAATTCTAATTTGAACATTGGGGCCACTTTTATTTGGTTCTTCATTTAGAATAACCTTGATTATTTGCTGGAGAATGCATGAACAGAAAATTGGCTCATTTCACTCTATTTTAATGGCATTTTCCTCCTAAGGGTTCAGAAGTGAAATGAAAACTGAATAAGCTTTATGGTTTACAAGTTTCACTGTTTCACATGGCAAGTGTGGACTAAAAGCATAGAAAATAGCTTTGAAATTTCATTTTGCAATCACTTAAATGTTATAACAAAATTTAATTTTATTTCCAAGTAGACTTTCACGTGGAGACCTAGTTAGCTCTGATTGGAGAATAAGTAGCAAATGTTTTTGTCACCAGTTCTTGTTGACGCTGAGTTTTAAAAAAAATTTTAAATGTTTTTGGCAAGTCTCGTGGGAATACCTTAAAGCAAAATATTCTGATCATCTTGGTAACTGCAGAGCCATCCAAAAAAATTAAATTGGTGTACTTTTATATTTCTCTCTGACATAACATTTATTTCTAACTTTTTATTTGTAAATACTTTTGGGAAGTACATTTTATTTTTCTGTGTTGTATTAGGACATAAAAAGGTTTCTTCAGTCTAGAACCCCCCTAAAGACCAAATGGAGAGCAAAACTGTGCTCTGCATATCATTATGCAGGGTGGTTAATCATACGTTCCTGAATGCAAACGGCCCTGCTACACATAGTTTGACAGTAACCCCAAGCCATCAGAGAATGAGAAAAATGGTATGAAAATTACCTGTTTCTGGAATAAAAACACCAAAATTGCAATGAAAATGGCCAACTGTATGACAGAAACGGTACGAAAAAAAAAGAAATAATTATAATTAATTGATTGCTGAAGTTTTTCCAGAGTGATTTGTGAGTTCTCCTTAGTCTTTGCTTTTTGGTAGGGGTGGAAATTGGAGGACTGGGGTGGGGAACAGACTTAGTGTGAAGCAAACCAAAAATTTTAGATTTTGTTTACCATGTCCTATAAAACAGTCTATCCAATTATAAAACCTTCAATGTCTATTTAGCTTATTTTAGTTGGTATAGGTTAGAAATTTCTAAACTCCAAATGCATGCTTACAAATCTTTGCTGTTTTGCTTTTTAGGTGCAAACCCGAATTATCCTGATGTAATTTATGAAGGTAGCTATCATGTTTTCTTTATATTGTATGTTTTCCAAATGTTTGTGTATAATGAAATAAATCAACTTAAATAAGACCTCTAAGCTCAGTTAAATATATACACTTTAAGCATTACATAGGCAAAAATACTTTTTCAAAAATCGTTCGATATTGATGGTCATTTTCCCTTGACATTTGTAGTGCCTGTAAATAGCAATTTCTCTCTCATGTTCTGTTCTTGGAAGTAGTAAATCCATTTTGCTGGCTGTAACAGACATTTTGTTTTCATAATTGGGAGCTAATTACCTGTCTAAAAGCCATGACTACCAAGAAAAGGGAAGTGTATCGGTTTCTGGCTATGGCGGTAAACCCAATTCGAAATTATGTTTCTTGTGTAATGAAGAAGTTTGACTTTGAGAAACCTCAAAAGCAAGTCTTGCTTTAGGGTTGATTAAACCAGCTGCTTAACTATGTCATCAGGGACCCAAATTCTCTTCATCTCTGCACTCTCTTGCCATCGTGCCAGCTTCAGTGAAGGCCGGTTCTCTTTACGGTTATAAGCGGACGTCAGCAGGGAGGCTGCTGACATTCACGATGATGGGAGAAAGGGAAGAGCTTCTGAAGGTGTCCCAGAAGAGAACTTTCCCAGAGACCTTCACCAAGCCCTCTTTGTATCAGATTCAAGACCCCATTGGGTCATGGTCTATTCTTGCCCTCATTACTGGTAAGAGGGAGGGATTAGCCCCTTGACTAATTAGACCCACCGCTAACATTTCAGTCTGCTTTCCCAGAGATGGATAGGTTAAACCCCTTGAACAAAATGGGGTTCTCTTGGGAATGTGAAAGGAAAAAAACCAAAGGCCCACTATATTAGCTGTTGCCTCGATAGCTCATCTCTCCTTTGCTATTTTGTTCAAATGCCAAGGATGTTTTACTAGGCGTGAAAGCCCATCTTTAACAGATTTCCAAACCACCTTTGTGATCAGGAAGCCACTGTTTGGGGAAGTGGCAGCCTGCATTTGAAGACTTGGCTTGAAATTTAAGAATGATTAAAAGTTAGATTGATT
Source organism: Avahi laniger (assembly GCA_963575035.1). NCBI lineage: Eukaryota > Metazoa > Chordata > Mammalia > Primates > Indriidae > Avahi > Avahi laniger. The sequence goes on from CAUYSK010102696.1 coordinate 66,655, forward strand.
AAAATGTCCTATTTATATATTTATTCTATAAAATATTCCATGCTTTAATTTTATATCTATATATACTTATTAGCATTTTATTTTTTTATAAAATGATTCTGTTTATATGTTTCTTATATGTGTGTATATTTAACTTGAGCTGATTTTAACTGGGGAATTATATGTCTTTACCTGCTTGTGTATATTAAGGCATATTTCTTCCAAACTGTTGTTTGGTTGATTTTGTGCATGTGATTTGTGTGTTTTGGTCTTTATTTGTCCTGGTATGGTTTAAAGGAAGAATACCTCAAGTTCTATAACAGAGTAATATGTTTGAATTGTGATTTTACATTTTAAAAGTTACATTTTGGACCCCTTGCCAGTGACTGCTAGACTTTAAAAATGTCATTTTCCCATTGACTTCAGATCCCACTTTGGATCTTTGGACTAAAATGCCATGATATTAAATTATAGACACTTTAATGACTTAAATTTTGCATGAGTGATTGGCTATAATATGAAGAGGGAAAAATAAACAAATAAATTATATCTGTTAGTGTCTGAAATCAGTAAGTTTTAAGATATGCAGAATGAAAATTGTGAGAATATGGTTTTTGGCATTAAGAATGAAACAGCAAACAGATAGCAAAGAGATGCTTTCCATGTTACTGTTTATTCACAAAGGAACATTCTGCTAATAAAAATGCAATTTAAATTGGTTGCCCCGAGGCCAGCATGATGAATGTACCTAGAGAAGTTTAGCTGGGGCTGAGTTAATGAGGTAGCTTCTCCAGGATGGAAATTGAAGGAACTGTACCTATTGAGAATTAAAATACAAACATTATAAAGAACATTGTCTACAGTAAGTTTACCAAGAGTTTTCTATGATATTTCATATGTGATATTATTAATGCTAATAAAAACTTTGACCACCCTCAAAAAAATCAGTCATTATTTCCATCCTGATCCATGTAGACTAAAATTGATCCAGAAGACGGCAACTGCCTTTGAGACTTGGTGAAATGAGAGCATAGCTTTACAATTCTAAGTATCATGTTGGTCTCTCTATTAATAGTTCTGAAACTGCAATAATTGGAACTGCAATTCGGAACTCTTCAAAAAAGTTCATGCATGGACCCAGGTTCCATCATGATGCAAATTTCATGTTTCACCTTAAGTGTCTGCCCTTTACTCAAATAATATGTACCTGCCCCAGGAATCACTGTTGCTTCTTTCAAGTCTGGGGCCATGTCTGGGCTCGGCCACCTTCTTGCCAGGTGGCCTTAGACTGGTCATTTAACTTTCCTCAGCTGACATCGTTAGCTGTAAAACTGTCAGTTAAGCTCAGTTTCTAAAAACTCTTCCAGGTCTATAAATTTATGACTCTTAGATGATTGATTGCCTTTCGTATTTATTTTAAATATGCCATTGATAAAGGGGTATGTTTGTATGTGCAAAGAAAAAATCCTGAACCAGATTTAGAATGTGACCAACAAAACAATGAAGTAAAGGGCTGGGTTGAGTAAAGTCTTGGTGTTGTGCAGGTGACTCAGTAGCCTGGTCACGCTGCTCCACAGCCAGGCTCTCAGTGGTTTGGAATCTTTGGGATTTGTCTTGCTTCGTTTTGGGTCTTACTCTGGCCTCATGTTCATTGGCAACCTCATGACAGCTTCGTGTTCCTTCTCCTTCTCCCTTCTCCAATTTAAGATTATGGGACTGCAGCAAATGACGTTGGGGACACCACCAACAGAAGTAACGATATCCCTCCCACTGGTGTTGCTGACACAACTGGTCGGGAACATCTCTCGGTGAGTGGAATAAATAGGTGTTTACTGGATTGGTTCTGAGCATTTTGGATACTTACATGTTAGAGGAATGTAGTTGCTTCAAGAAGATATTTTTATTATTCAGATGTAAACAGGGCATTAAAATATAGAATAGATTTTTAATATAATAATATATTAATTTATATTAATAGAAAAGTGATACAGGTGCTGTATAGCCTTTGACTTACTTGCTTCTCCTTTTGTACACCACTTTTAATTGTTAATGGTTCCTATTTCAAATATCTGTCCTTTAAAAGAAGAAGCAAGGCCCTAGAAGAGCAAGAAACCAGTTTTCTCATTCTAGGACTGCACCTTCACACCTGTCTCCTTAACTTTTAATAAAAGTTTGCTCACCAAATGTAAGGACTCCAGGAGACTGTGGAAGGGACTGTTGGTGGGAAGATATAAAATCTTGAGATCTGTCAGATCTGTCATTTAGCAGCTTATATATCAGCCAGAGAGCCTAGAAGTGAATGCCAGCACCTAAAGAACAAACAGAGACAGAGCAATGCGGTACAGCGATAGAAATGGTGGGGCAGGTGTTCCGTCTTTCCAGCTGGGAACTTCAGAGGAGCCTTTGTGGGGAAAGTGCCATTTTGCTTGGCCTGTGCTGGAGGGTTGGGATTTGGACATACAGGAATTGAGGGGAAGGACATTCATGGTTTGTGAACAAGAGCTATCAGATGGGGAAACATGGCGAAGGTGCTTGATTGGAGGGTAAGGTATGTGTGGGTCAGTGGAGTTGGACATGTGGGTTGTGACCAGGTTGTAGGCCTTGAAACACAGTCCCAGGTGTGTAGATTTATGGTGCAGTGAGGAGCCACTGAAGGGGGAAGTCAGAGGATCCCAGGGGTCTATGATGGGATTGATCTGTCAGTTGCTCTGGTCAAAACTCAACAGCTTCCTCCACTCTTTTGTTTTCCTTATTGTCGCACACGTGTAGTCCACACTTTCTATATACTCGGCTTCCATATAAATTCCACATCCATCCACATCTCTTCACCTCAACGCCACACTGTGGGCTAACCCAGGGTTGGCCAACTACAGCCTATGGGCCCAGCCCAGCTCACTCACTGTTTTTGTGCTGTTTGCAGACTAAAAATAGTTTCTACATGTTTAAGTGGTTTAAAAAAAAATCAAAAGAAGAATGATGTTTCGTGTCACATGAAAATTTCATGGAACTAAAATTTGCAAAATGGAGTTTGAACTTGTTTATTTAGGTATATCCTCTTGTTATTTAGGTATAACCACTCTCTGTTTGTGGAAGTCTGGAATTTAATCATAAGGTAGAGAAACTTATAGCTAAAATACTATGATCTCTAGCCCATGAAAACATTAGTTGGAAACAAAGATTAAAAAAATATTCAAAACTTTTAGGTAGGCTTGAGTGAAATGGTTAAGTTGATCCATAATTAGCTTTTTAGAAATTGCTACCATTCTGCTTGTATGTAGTCTCTGCAGCCTATAGACAGAGTTAAGTCT
>CAUYSK010102697.1:0-32019 GCA_963575035.1 Avahi laniger
TGGGCCTTCTAGAACCCAGGAAAGGGAGGCAGAACCCTCTGAGAAAGGCACAGTGACGCTGGGTTGACTCAGTTACATTTTCTAATAGTGATGATAATATATTAACTATCTTATTCCATTCATGGATTTAATAAATACTCACGGATTAATACTATTTTTGAAAAACTCCAAGGTAGTCTTTGGTATATATTACTACCTATTTTCACTTAAGAAAAAATTGTGGGGGAAAAGGATAAGAGCAGATAAACTTTGTTAGGAGAAAATGTAGAGATGGACCCTAACACTGTCCATGGCTCTCACTTAGGGAGAACATCAAAGTGGATGAGTTTTGAATGTCAAAAACAGTTGAAAAATAGGCCGGACGCGGTGGCTCACGCCTGTAATCCTAGCACTCTGGGAGGCCGAGGTGGGCGGATCGTTCTGAGCTCAGGAGTTCGAGACCAGCCTGAGCAAGAGTGAGACCCCGTCTCTACCAAAAAAATAGAAAGAAATTAATTGGACAGCTAAAAATACATATAGCAAAAATTAGCCAGGCATGGTGGCTCATGCCTGTAGTCCCAGCTACTTGGGAGGCTGAGACAGTAGGATTGCTGGAGCCCAGGAGTTTGAGGTTGCTGTGAGCTAGGCTGATGCCACAGCACTCGCCCCAGGCAAGAGAGTGAGACTCTGTCTCAAAAAAAAATAAAATAAAAAAATAAAAAAAATTCATTCATTTATCTGTCTTCCGCACCTGGGGAGACTCCACACGAGTCTGTCCTGAAAGTGGCTTTCGGACTTCGTGGCAGTGACTCAGATCTTGGGGATGTGTCTATTGAGCTGATTCATGTTTTAGAAAAGGCTTATTTACACGATTACATCTGCTACACCCTTTTTTATCTGTTCTTTGTTGTCGTTTGAATAATATCTGCTAAATGACCCAAATTGTGCCTTCTACCTGCCTTTTGAAAGGACAGAGCAACATCAATTTAAATGCGTATTGGGTAGAAGCTGCTTTATTTTCCACGAGAGAACTGTATAATCTGAAATGGACGATACTCAAAGGTGCCTCCAAGTGATTTTTTCTAAAATTCATCCCAGCCTCTCTGTCTCTCAACACATGAAAAACCGGATGCTGTCCTGGTTAAGTATCATCCACCCAGCAAGTCACTCTTAGGGGCAACTTTCACAAACGTGGACTTGCTTTCCTATTTGGTTAACATCAATTTGTAATCTAGAAACTTTATCAAATATTGAAATTAAAATGGCTTTCCTGCCTGGTTATCTCCATTTCCTCATCTGTAAATGAGAAGTTTGAAGGATGACCTCTGAGACACCTCCCAGCTGCCAGATTGTGGTTCCGTTTTGTAAGATGGGCAAATGTGCGAATCTTTCTGTGCTGTGAACAGCAAGGCATCATTCTAACCCAAATATTATTCATTTCATTCATTAGCTTAATAACTGCTTGTTGAATGAGCAACTGAATTAATTAATGAATGCCTACTGTGTTCTCACCCCAGGGAACACACAGATAAATAAGACAGTCTCTGCCTTTGAGGAGTTCACACTCTGAACGGGAGAGAGATGCACAAACAGAAGCGCTGCTCACTTTAACTTCCTTTTCAGTTAGTTTTACTTCTTCTTATAATAAAAATTGTAATTTATTTAGTGCATAGTCTGGGTCAGGCATGCTGCTGGCTGTTATACAATGAATCCTCACACTCTCTCTACAAAATAGGTATTATTGATCCAACTTTAAAGATTAGAAAACCAAGGCCAGCGAGGGACAGAACCTAGACCTGACTGGCTCCTAGTCAATGTATATGTAATTCCCAAATCATATATATACGATATAGGATACAGCGTCTTTACTGATTCCAGAAAGAAAAGAAAAATGGCATCGTGATTTGATCTCAATGAAAGGCAGCAAGTGTTATTGATATGTTTTCCATTCACTCACTTAACCAACATTGATTGGACATCTTCTCTTTGTCCAACTTACATCAGACACTGGGGATAAAATGAAAACGCTAAGTTTTCCTCCAATCAGCTTTTACAGAGAAGTGTCAACTAATAATTGCAATGAAATGGCACCCTATTGTGATGTATGTAGCAACACAGTGCTCTGGGATCCCAGAGGAAAGAGCAACTAACCCTGGGCTAGAAGATCTTTGAGCTGAGCTTTGAAGGATGAGTAAGAGTTCACCAGGCAGAATAGAAGGAGTAGGGTGTTCCATGCAGAGGGAGCAGAAAGTGTAAATGGCTAGAGATGTGAGCAGAATAGTGCAGCTGGGGAATGGTGAGAAATTTCACGTGGCTGAGTGTAGAAGACTTGAATGAAACTGTAGCTGATGGAGCTAGCTGGAGAGATCATCGGGGATATGTTGAATAGCCCATTCAGAATTTATCCTATGACTGATGGAGATTGTTTTTTGGGGGGATAGTGACATCATCTGATTTGACTTTCAACAAGAGAACCCTGGCTTCGGTGTGGAGTGACCATCAGCCCTGGCTACACATTAGAATAATACGGAGAACTTTGAAAAATCCTGATGTCTTTGCTGTACACCAAGACTCGCCAGGAGTGAGACTCAGGCATCAGGATTTTCAAAAACGCTCCACCTCTCCAGGTGATTTCAATTTTCAGCCAAGGTTGAGAACCACTGGTGTGCAGAATACTCTAGGGAAGAAAGAAATTGGTGGCTGGCAGGCCAGTTAGGGTGTTACCAGGCAAGACCTACAGAACAGAACCAGAGTAGTGGTTCTCAAATTTAGTGAATGCAGATCTAGTGGGCCACATGCCCTAGTTTTCCATTCAGTAGGTGTGAGGTGGGGCCTGAGAATTTGCATTTCTAACCATTTCCCAAGCGATGCTCATGTTGCTCGTATAGGGACGACATCTGAGAACCACATGTTCTGGCATTGGAGGTGGAGAGAAGAAAATGGATTGAAAGGTATTTAGGAGACAGGGGAAGGAAATCAGGCAATTGGGTAGATGGCAATGCTATTTACAAAAATGGGAATGTAGAACACTTTTTTGTTTTGTTTTTGATAGGGGTAGAAGAAGTTTGGATATGTAGAATTTGACATATTTGTTAGAAACATCTAGGTGAAGGCACCTAGTTAGCAGCTGGAATTACTTTCTCAGCTATTGGGAAAAAGTGAGGACAATTCTGAGACAAATCAGAGCTTCATATTTATCCTAATTCAAGATAAGTATGGACTGATGACTGTACCTAGCTTGAGAATATATATTACTTCTATTAGAAACATTTGATTCTGATGATAATATATTTAATTAATAAAAGACTATTATGATATCTTTTTAGTTACTGCAAAAAAGATCATATATACACACAAACGTACACTGTGCAGTTAACCCTTGAACAACAGGGGTTTAAACTGCATGGGTCCACTTATATGAGGATTTTCTTCCACCTCTGATACCCCTGAGACAGCAAGACCAACCCCTCCTCTTCTTCCTCTTCCTCCTCAGTCTACTCAGTGTGAAGAAAACAGGGATGAAGACCTTGATGACGATCCACTTCCCCTTAATGAATAGTAAATATATTTTTTCTTCCTTATGATTTTCTTAATAACATTTTATTTTCTCTAGCTTACTTTATTGTGAGAATGCAGTATATAGTACATAGTTACATGTATACAAAGTATGTGTTCATTGATTATGTTATCAGTAAGGCTTTCAGTCCATAGTAGGCTATTAGTAGGTACGTTTTGGAGGAAACAAAAATCATATGTAGATTTTTGACTGTGCAGGGTAGGGTCAGTGCCCCTACCCCCCAAGTTGTTCAAGGGTCAAACGTTATTAATAACTATACTTAGTCAAAACTGCCTCCACCGGTTTTTGCCATTTATCTTCATGCATGAATTTTAAAAGAAAACACAACTTTTATTTCATTGTTATATTGATAGTTGCTATGTTATTTGTGAGCAGAGTCCAAGACATTCACCACAGTTCCCCCAGCAGTAGAACGAGAGGGCTGGATTTAGTGACTGCCGAGGACACTTCCAGCCCCAGCGTTCCATGAGTTTGCCTCTGATTCTCCGTCAGCTTTGCCACGAAGATCTCCAAGACCTGGCAACACTGGAAAAGTTTTTTTGCCCATTTTAATTTAACTTTTCAGAGTACATTTCTATCAAAAAATAGTAAGGCCTTATTGTCAGAGCTGTCTTAAAGTTATCTCCAAACTTCTTTCTTATTCTTCACTTGACAAGTGCTGTCACGGGGCTCCATCACTCCTAGGCTAACAGCTACCAATAAACAGAAAATTATTTCCAACTAGCTAACATGCTGTTTACTTCCCAGAAAATCGTACTTTCCAGTCTGACAGTTGATCAAGGGGCATCCTGCTGCTGTCAGCAGGAAGAAATGTTTAAACACAGAGATGGGAGTTTAAACATTTTCTCATTATCACAGAATAAGGGGAAAAAACACAAATAAATAAATAAGTAAAAATGGCATCCAGACTCTCTAGCCCCCCGCTGGGAGTGTAATGAAGCTGGGTCATGTGACCAGAAGGAGTGGGCTTTTATCTCTGGCCTCAGTATCTTTACTCAAGTGACACCTGTCACATGACCCAACTTGGGCCTTTTATCTGCCTTTGCCAGCCACCCTTTTGGGGAATTGTCTTTTGCAGAGATGGTTGGCCCTATGCAGCCATTGTGGTGGGCTCTGTTGGTGCCATTAGCCTGGCCTTTTGTGTTTCCTGCCTCGAATCCCCTAGATCTTCGCCCAAACATTGTTTAAACATAATAAATTACAAAACACCTGCAAAACTAAAACGAAAACCAAAAAGATCTCAGGGAAGAAAAAAAATCAGTGTCATTATTCTATTCATACAAGTTTGTAGGAATTGGAATTTGTCTGGAGAGAAAATATCTATATTTTAAAACACTTGGCCAGGCTTGGTGGCTCACGCCTGTAATCCTAGCACTCTGGGAGGGCGAGGCAGGAGGATCGCTTGCGCTCAGGAGTTCGAGACCAGTCTGAGCAAGAGCAAGACCTCCTATTTTTAGTCTCTACTAAAAATAGAAAAATTAGCCTGGTGGCTTGGTGTGCACCTGTAGTCCCAGCTACTCGGGAGGCTGAGGCAGGAGTGTGAGGACTCTTGAGCCCAGGAGCTTGAGGTTGCAGTGAGCTATGCTGACGTCACTGCACTCTACCTGTCTAAAAAACAGTTAGTGAGGATCCCTATGTTCGAGAGACTGTTCAAGGTGCTTGAGACACATCAGTGAATAAAACAAAAATTCCCATCTTCATGGAACCTACATTCTAGCAGGGGAGATAGAAACAATAAATATCATAAATAAGTAAATTGTAAATTTCCCTCACATAAGGCTATCTTCTTATACCCTCAATGGCCTGCCTGGCAAACTCTTCTTTCAAGGCAAAGCCTCCGATCATCTCCTTTGAGATAGGGCAGATTGATATGCTGTCTGTGGATCCTGTATTTATTTTCATCTAACTCTCTATTAGACTGTAAGATCCTTGGGGAAACTGTTAACCTTTGTATTCCTAGTGCTTAGATGTTTGTTGAATGACTTAATGAATAAATGGCAAGGATTATTTTATATCTTGGTTCAGCTTTGGTCTCCCACAAGATTTTTTTGTAATATCCAATGATAGTTCTTACAATAGAAACAATTACTTACAAGGATGATAACAAACTTGGATGAATTCATTACTGAGCACATCAGATATTTTTTTTTTTTTTTTTTGAGACAGAGTCTCTCTCTCTGTTGCCCAGGCTAGAGTGCCATGGTGTCAGCCTAGCTCACAGCAACCTCACACTCCTGGGCTTAAGCGATCCTCCTGCCTTGGCCTCCTGAGTAGCTGAGACTACAGATGTGCACCACCACGCCTGGCTAATTTTTTCTATTTTTAGTAGAGACAGGGGTCTCACTCTTGCTCAGGTTGGTCTCGAACTCCTGACCTCAAGCGATCCTCCTGCCTCGCCCTCCCAGAGTGCTAGGATTACAGGCATGAGCCACCATGTCCGGCCTCAGCACATCAGATCTTACATCAGATGCACATTAACCCAATTAGGAACAGAGAACAGTTAGAAGCAGAAAATGGGAAGAGCCTCAGAAAGGAGAGACTAAAATGAAACTGCTCCAGAAATTCATTTATGAAAATTGTCAAGAGTAACAAAAAGATGTTAATCTCCTCTGTCAATGTAATCTTCAGGAAAAGACCTTCTGAGCTCTTTGGTTCCAAGAAATGTAACTGTTCAGTGTGATTTATTTTCTTTCAGCATCCACTGGATGCTCCCAGAAATTTCATTTAAAAAAGAAAAAACTTTTCAAGCTAACTCTAAGGTGGTATGAAATGCACACACTTAAAATATCAAAAAATGTTAGAAGATATCATTACTAACTCTCATAAAAATCCTAATACTCTATGTCAGCACTATTCAACAGAACTTTCTGCAATGGTGGAAATGTTCTATATCTACATCATGCAGTGTAGTAGCCACTAGCCACATGTGGCTATTGAACCCTTAAAATGTGATCAGTGTGACCAAGGAACTGATTTTTAAAGTCAATTTAATAATTAATTCAAATTTAAATATAGCCATATGTGGCTAGTAGCTACCATGTTGGACAATGCAGGTCTATGTTTTATGTGCCCCAGTACTAGTCAGGATAGGGTAGCTTATACTGTAGTAACAAATATCCCCAAAATATTATGGCTTAAAACAATAAAGTTTTATTTCTCTTTCCCATTAAACATTCATCATATGTCATCTGGGAACTCTGTTCTACATCTTCTCATTTTTAGGGCCGTGTTGAGTGTTGCCGTTCACTGCAACAGAGGGAAAAAATAAAAGGAAATTTAGAGGACTGTGTACTGGCAATCAAGTGAATGCTTGGCCCAGAAGTGACACATGTCACTTCCACTCACAATTCATTGGCCTGAAGTAATCACATGGTCCTATCCACTTACCAGAGAGCCAAGAAGTGCCATCCAATACGGATGCCTGGGAGACAGAAATACTAGGTGAGCAGCACTAATGACTAAATAAGTAAGCATCAATAAAATAACTAATACATCAAATTGAACAGGAATAAATTATGTCTTAAAAAGTCAGATATGTGTCAATATGAAGGAATCAACAAAAACATGGGAGGAAAAACATATGTCCAAATACCAGGAATGCTCATTTTACAAAATCAAGGAATGGGCCAGGTGCGTGGCTCACATCTGTAATCTTAGCACTTTGGGAGGCTGAGGCTGGAAAATCAACTGAGGCCATGAGTTTGAGACCAGCCCAAGAAACATAGTGAGATCCCATCTCTACAGAAAATACAAAAATTAGCCAGGCCTGGTGGTGCATACCTGAAATCCCAGCCATCCAGGTGGCTGAGGTTGGAGGATTGCTTGAGTCCAGGAATTTGAAGTTGCAGTGAGCTGTGATGATGCCCCTGCACTCTAACCAGGGCGACAGAGCAAGGCCCTGTCTCAAAAAAAAAATCAAGGAATGAAGGAAGATTTAAATGATGTTTTAGAGTCTTATGTGTAATTTTTATTAAGCTTTTGAACAGCAAACCCCCTAATTAAAGAAGAAAAGAGAAGCATAATTTATCTTCCATTATAATTAAAGATAATTGTCAATTTCCGCTTTTTAAAAATCCTTTTTTAAAAAATAAAATGAGTCTACCAATTCTTGCAACAATAGGATTTTACCATAATTCCAAGTATAGTCTGTCTACAGCTGTTCAAAAGTCATTATCAGAGAATCCTGGAATTAGATTGGACCTTAGAGGTCAGCCATTCTAACCTCCAATATGGGAATCCCTCCTACGGCTCTCCATATCTTCAGGGAAGCGAAGGATGGCCACCACTGTGTGGGAACTCACTCTATTGGTGAACAGGTGAAACTGTTCAAAAACTCTTCTTGCCGTCATCAAAAGCAGCATCCTGCGCTTTCAATATGTTTGTCCTAGCTCTGTAGCCACCCACCAGAGGGCCAGCCTCATTGCCTTGTGAGAGCCCTCAATCCTCTGGAGGGAGTTTCTCTGTTCCCTGGGTTTTCTCTTTTTGCAGCAATGCCTCCTTGCACCTTGGCTCCAGGGGCGTCTCTTCTGGCAGCCCTCCATGGAGCATGCAGCAGAGTTGGAAGTGGGACAGGGAAATCACAGACTTTGGGGACAGGCAGTATGAGCGTCGAATCGTAGCTACTTACATTTGATTCTTAACGTTCTTCTCTGTAAAAATGGGTACTAACCACACTTATGTCTTAGTCTTGTTAAAAGGATTAGACAGGATTAGATCTGTAAATGAATAAGGGCACAATAAATATTTACTTTAATTTGATGCTTCTTTCAAAATGTGATGTGTAAAGTTGAACATAACAGTAATTTAGATGTGGTCTGATCAGTAGAGAGTAAACTATTTCCTTTCTCTGGGGCATCATCTTATTCCTTCATTTATGCAGCCTAAAAGTATTAGTATTATCTTTTGGGGGACAGCCAGATTACATTATTAACTCGTATTGTACCAAGGTGCTAACTTCCACTAAGTCAGTCTTACTTAAGTTGTAGCCCAAAGTGTAAGAATTCAAATCGGATGAAATTTGATTGGAGTAAGTGTTGCTTTGGCTTCTTGCTCCTTATCTTCTAGCAAGAAAGGTCTCAGTCTTTTGAATTACGATCCAATGTTAAATAGCACTGGCTCTCCAAGATGTGTATTTTGGAAGATCACAGACATTGGAGACAGCCAGACCTGAGGTTTGCATCTTAACTCTGCACGCTACTATGAAGGAGTTATTGAACTTTGCTGAGCCTCAGTTTCCTCTTCTGTAAAATGGAAGTAATAAATCAACAATAACAGTACTTCAATGAGTTGTATGAATAGGTTGTGCACTTTCTCATATTTAGTCAAGTGATTAATAAAAATATTTGACCAGAATAGGGCTTGAGACTGAACCTTGTGCCACACTGCTATTGGCCTTTCTCTAGGTTGAATAACCACTGTTCTTTGAGCACAAGTCTCTCCGTCATCCAGCCCAGCTGTTTCATCTTTCAGGTATATCTGGACAGGCTTTGTCAAGTGCCTTGCTAAAATCAAATACTCATTTAAGGCAGACTTCTCTGGGCTCTCTGTATGTGGTTTTCCTCCTTCCATCTCAGACACTGGGGTGGATAGTTACTATTTTTTAATTCTCTCTTAATTAGTTCCTCCTTGTTCTTCCAAAGGATATATAGAGGTCTCTGGTTTCTAGGCTACTGCATTTCCTGAGATGATCCCTAGACAGAAGTAATTTGAGTTTTCCTGGCTTATTTTAGAAGGGGTCATTGTATAAAATGATACACGTGTTAGCCAAGACAGATCTCTCATTTTACTCCAGAGTTCTGTGTGTGCGTGTGCATGTGTGTCTGATGGTGCAACAGGGCTTGAATTTCATCCTTGGAACTCTTTGCTCCTATCTATGCAGTATCTCCACCATCAAATCAGAGCTTAGATTCCTCATCATTTTTGCCATCAGCACAGACAATTAAGATTCAGTAGAAGGAGATAGACTGAAATTTAATTCTAAATAGCAGCTAAATCCAAACTCCTAAAACCTGGGCGAGGTGAAGCAGAAGAGTGTTCTGATAATCCGGTGAGTGAAGGAAAAAGCGCCCCCTAGGAAATCATAACAAATAGTTGCAAGCAAGTCCTTTTGTTGACAACTTTATCCAATACACCATCTTCCCTGGAGACTTTTCTAAACTTTAGAGTAATCCTCTCCTTGCTGCAGAAGTCCTTTTGTTGGAGGAAATTGTTCAGTGAATACAGGAGTGGCAGGCCTCCGTAAGCATCAGCTGTCTCCAAATTCTTTCAATTTGTCAGTCTCTTATCTGTCCTGTTGGGAAATCATCCCTCTGGCCCAGGGATCTCTCTATCAAATGACAAAATGAATGAAATTACTCAGAAGTCCTCTTCTCAGACTCTCTTAGTCTGTGTCTAATTTTTGAGACAATCACTGCTAAATTCTAGACAAATGACAATGGAAATAACTTTCCATTGCTTTTTCTTCAAGTATTATGTACTGTTGCCTTGAACATCATATTTAAAATACTCCAGGTCACAGATGATGGCTTAAAATCCCTGGTCCATATGGAGTTAGATTTGAAGCTTCTTAGCAAGCTGAAGCAAATGAAAACTCAAACAGCAGAAATGTAGCCCTGGAAGTGAATGAACAAACAAAATCAAAATAATGAGTAATGGAGTACAGACTAAGGAAAACCTGCTAAACATTATTGCAAAGTTATTAATAGAATCATATATATTGATAGAAAAGTGATAATAAAGTGTTAGAGAGGCAGCATCCTACCCCTGATAATAAGAACTAGGAAAGCTTTAAGAATAATAAAAATTTATCTCCAGATGTACAAATCATTCTTGTAACTTGCTGCAACCCACTACTCGAAACACGCCAAGCTTTGAAATAATATGTGTAAAGCACCTAGTACAGTGCCTGGCATGTGGTATGTATCTAGTAAATTTTAGTTCCCCTCTATTTCTCTGTTGTAGATATCAGTACACATTTGTTCCATGCCTGAAACTGACATTGTGAAGATCTTTCAAGAGTCTTAATTTTGAGGCATTGCTGCCAGTTACCAAGTTCTAATACCCTAATTTACATTTTGACTCTCCTGAAAAGTGAATATTTTAATATAAATTCAGTTCAGTGGAAAAGATTTACAGGCCCCAAGAGTCCATGTGATTATGGCTTTTAGTCTCTTTAACTCCGGCACTCTCAGATTTTGCTGATCCCAAGCCATTTATTAATCAGTTTAATTGCTCTAGCTTTTCCCTCTTGTGGTTCATCTCTGACTGGTTTTATCTCCTTACGTTCGTACCAAGGCCTAGGGATATCATGAGATTACTCCAACAAGGCGAAATCTGCCTTCTCCCTTCTTCAATTGCTGGCACAGGCACCAAGCTTAACACGCTGCATGTAATTGATTTTCTATTGTGATCAATTTATGTCTACAGGTAACAATTCTTTGTGGAAGGTCACTGTAGATCAGAGAAGCAGGGTTATCTCACTACCTTCTGGCTGCTTACTAAAATGAAATAATAACAACAATAGAAATAATAATAACGCTTATGGAGCGCCACCATCTGAGACCATTTCCATGAGTGTCTTTGATGATTTTATGGAGGGTAAACCCTTCACTTCATAGAATGCAGCTAAAGTTCATCCTGTTCTTGTAACTAGTAGGTTGAAAATGGTATAATTGCACAGTAAACATTCATCCATTTCCCACACTTAGAAAATACTTTCTTTGGGAAATACCATATTATTGTATTGCCAATTGCGATTCCAAATGTATATTGTAAAAATACAAACTTAGGTATTTCATAAAATGCTCTGGGGAACAGCTATAATTCTAAACTTCCCTGTTTTTTGAAGACAAGATCATTGTCTTAGGAGACAGTGATTTTAGAAGAGCCAGGAGGCAGACGTCCTTGTTGTGTGTATGCCTTTAATTGGGACAGTCAAAGGTAGTGATCCAAGAGAAAGAGCAGAGTGAATCCTGCCACGTGAGTGACATTGGGAGTGGGTGTAGGGAGTATGCCAGTGATTGCCATCTAGGCCCCAGAAGTTCCGTTAGGAAGCATGGCCAAACTGTGGTTGCCAACTGGGTGGCCAAATCATAGGATAATGCTTGTGGCTTTGGGTATAGCAGGGTCACCTAAAGCTGCAGTCCCCAAACTCAGGGCTGGGACCAGTCCATGACCTGTTAAGAACTGGGCCACACAGCAGGAGGTGAGTGGCAGATGAGCAAGCCAAGCTTCATCTGAATTTACAGCTGCTCCCCATCGCTTGCATCACCGCCTGAGCTGCGCCTCCTGTCAGATCAGTGGTGGCGTTAGATTCTCACAGGGGTGCAAACCCTACCGTAAATTGTGCATGCGAGGGATCTAGGTTGCATGCTCCTTATGAGAATCTAATGCCTGATGGTCTGAGGTGGGGCTGAGGTGGTGATGATGCTAGTGCTGGGGAGCAGCTGCAAATACAGATTATCATTAGCAGAGAGGTTTGACTGCACAATAAATGTAATGTACTTGAATCATCCTGAAACCATCTCCCCATCCCACCCCAGTCGGTGGAAAAATCGTCTTCCGTGAAACCAGTCCCTGGTGCCAAAAAGGTTGAGGACCACTGACCTAAAGAGCTGGCTGGCGGGCTCTGTGGCATGAGTTCTGCCTTGGTTCCTCTATCTAGATTACTGTCCCTTCTACCCACCCGGGAAGGCCCAGTATGGGAAGCGCTCTTGTGACATCTAGGATTGTCTATACTATGGTGGCTTTTGGCTTCCTGTGTGTGCTAGCAGAAACACTTTAAGGGTATAGAAGCTTTGGGAAAATCTTCCATAGCAGCTTTCCTCCTTAAGATTATCATGGAAAGCAATTTATACCACTAAGGTGACCAGCCATCCTGGTTTACCCAGGTCTGTCCCAATTTTAGTACAGAACTTCTGCACTCCAGGAAACTCCTGGGTCTTAGGTAAACTGGAACACTTGGTCACCCTCACCTCTGATTTTGTCCTCTCGATTGACAGAGAGAACCACCTAGTTAAGGGAACACGATAGGTCAGTTGTGATTCTGTATTCCACTGGTGCCAGCTGGAGGTCTCGCAGCGGCCTGCAAATTCTGTGTCAGGAGCCCCACCACTGCTCCGGGAACGAGGGACACAGGGGGTGCACATTACTGTCCTCTTTCTCAACTCAGGAAATGGAGGCCTGAAGACGCTAGAGTTGGTGATGAAGAGCTAGACACGGAACAGAGGTGCTCTAAACCTGGGGACAATGTCCTCTCCACTCGGCAGCAATTGCTTTTCAGTTCTGTCCATAAGGTCCCTCACTGCTGGGACCACTTACCTGGAAGGGTCTTGGTGACCTCACTCTTTCTTTTCACCAGCATTTGCTAAACTGGGTGGAGTGGTGACCTTTCCGGTAGGAGGCCAAAAGGTCACACATTTCTGGCTTTAGCCTCACTCCCGAAACTGTAAACAAAGACTCTTCTGTAGGAAGGAGAGAAAAGCACCAACATATTATTCCCTGGGCTCTTTCACAGTATTTTTTTTTTATGTCTGTTGTAATATTTGTTACTCAGAAAGATGTGGAAACATGAGCTAGACTTATTTACCAATAATTTATACTGACTCACAGATGACTCACTTCCCTGAATCTACTAATAGATATCAAGCGCTTCCTATTTAACTCAATTCGATGCGTATTTGCCAAATGAACACTTGGGCAAGGCATCATGCTAGGTGTTGAAGACTGTAAAAATAGGAATAAAATACACACACACACACACACACACAGACCAGGGCCAAAAGTGACGTGCACACAAAAGATTATAATAACCCCTCGCTGCAAGTCTGCTATGGAGCACGGGGAAAGCACAGACAGGAGCCCTTTCAGCCTTGAAGGATGACTTATGCTCTTGCTAGTTAAGGACTTCCGGGGAGGATATTCCTGGCTGAGGGATCAGCGTGAGTGAAGACATGGAGGAAGAAAAGTGTTTGAGGGAACTGCAAGTAATTGTGCATGGTTAGAGCAAGACAGCCTGGAAGATAAAATTGGAGAAGTGGTTGGAACCAGACGGTGAAGGGAGCTAATGTCATGCCAAGGAGTCTGACTTTGGTCCCAATAACTAGACTGGGCTAGATATGTTTCAGCAAGTTTCAAATCCTGCTGGATATATTAGGCAACCTATTTAAATAGACTCCAAGGTACAACTTCTGTAAATTAAAAAAAAACTATTTGGAAATATATCTATATGCTACGTTTGACCTCCAAATCATGTATCTGGTTAGTTTAGAATACCGGCAGTTTGCATTTTCAAAAGCGCCTGTGTTTGTCAAGTGTCTGCTGTTGCTGAGTGCTTACTATGCAAAAGCTATGGGCCAAGTCCTTAAAGTGAACACTTTAAGGGGCTTTTCTGAAAAATGGGGAAAATAAAACTTCCTGGCAGATTATTGCAAGTTTAAGGAAGATAATATATGCAAAACACCTTGTGTAGTTCCTGGTATACAATATATTTTCAATAAATAGTAGCCATTGTTACAAGTATTAGCATAGATGTCTAAGAAAAACATCGAGAGGCAGCAGCGGCCACATTGTCACCAAAGCACATCCACAAAACTTGCTCAGGGCATCCTTCCACTTGGCCATTGCTTTTCCAATGCTTAGAGTCTGCACAAACCCAGGTTGCTCAAAATATCTCACAATTTAACAAAAAGAGAAGCTTCTATCCTTGGTACACCAAAAACCTAAAATGCCTTAATAATATTGTTTGCTAGAAGCTAGTCACACCCAAAGGGAAGAAATAAACCTTCAGTGCTGGCTCTGCCTTGCTTGGCCTAGACTTCTGCCTCAGATGCTGGGTAAACTGTGGTCGCAACTTCTTGGGTTTGGAATTACATATTCCAAATGCTGGGCTGGAAAGGGCGGCCATCGCATCACTTGATGATATACGTAGGACATTTTTACATGGTCGTTATGATATGCAATTTCGTATTCTACTTTCTTTTAGCTCTTATCATAAACAGTTAAACAGCTAAAATAAACAGTGTGTACACTTTACAGATTACTTTCAAATCAATGCAAATCCAAACCATTTTGGGAACTTCTCTCAGGGAGAAAGATCCTCTTGCCTTGGGGACAGTGGCATGAAAAGTTGGGATTTCCCTCAGGCTTCCTTGCCCCTCAAAAGCAGCAGCTCCTCAAAAGCAGAGAGGGAGGGAGAGAGAGAGAGAAAGAGAAAGAAAGACACATCATCTGGCAGCACCTGCTGGGAAGGCAACCAGATAATCAAAAGGATTCCAATTTGGTCTCGGACTGCCAGGCTCTCCTTCCCAACTCATAGAAAAAGAAAAAGAAAAAGGAGGGGAAAAAAGAAAGAAAAAGAAAGAACGGAAAAAGCTGTAGAGTGGCTCTCTCCTTCAGCATTCTCGCAGATGCAAAACCTTCCACTCTGGTGACTCCTCATTAGCTTACTGAATCTGACAGCATAATTATCGCAGCTGCTTCGAGCTCAGAATAAATAAATACGAAAGTGGGTGTATAAAAATTTTTTGAGAAGGGAAATTCAGCCATCTAGACAGTCGGCAGGGCAAGTTTATTTAAAACTTTTAGATTCTCATGTATTTAGATCATTTCGGAACGAGATAATGAGACAGTTGTCTTTTCAGTCTAATTGAGTTCCTAAGCCCATGGCTGTTGGCTGTCACCCCTTTCAAACTTTGCTTTAACTTTCCTTCCTTTGGAAATCTGATCCTAGTGTCTCCATTTACTCTTCCTGGGCTGATAACCTGGTGAAGGCTTGGTGCACTGGAGTGTAGACAGTGACTTAATGGGATTGAGGAGCTAAATAACCTTTCACAGGAAACAAGATAATCAAATCTCCTTTGCTTGCCTGTAATGGCTAAAACAGAAAGCACAAGTTCAAAAAAATAAAAAAGCTTAGAAATTAAACTATCATTTCGAAATGTCTCGTAATCTCCCTTGTCACGTGGTTTTTGCACTGCTCTTACACAGCATCGATCCATCAGCTGGAGCTGCTTAGTGCATTTAATTATTCAGAGTGCACACATCCTGGTGATTACGCGGTAATTTTAGCTCATGTGTATGTATGTAGGCTTCATATCTTCAAAGCCCAAAGGATCACACAGTACTTTTAATTGAAGTTGCTAACTAACACAGAGTGCACTTAAAACTCTGACTAGGGACACAGTACATATACTTTTCTGATTAAAGCAGATGATCTTTCCTTTTAAATTTAATCAGTACCTATTTATTTTTTCCTCTCCCTCCCATCCTTCATTCTCCCAGGACTGAATTTATAGGAACTCCTGTGGTCAATGAGTTAAAATCTATAAAATAAACATCTGTCAATCTAGGGTAAAGGAAACCAGTGTTAACCCATCATGCAGATGGAGAAATTGAGGTTCCCTGTACCATTTTGTTTTAACTTATTCTTTTAAACAATAAAGACAATATAACACCAACATCAAAGAAAATGTTGAAAAAGGAAAACAAATGACCTTTGAAAAAGGAAAACAAATGACCTACAATCCTCCTAAAGGAGAAGAGCATTTTATTTTGTACACTACCTTTCAGTTTTATTCATACACATTTAATTTTCACAGGTACATTATCATACGCGATTTTGTGTTCCAGTTTCTTATAGCTCATGTTGTAGCATAAATACTTCTGTAGCACTACATACTCCTGTTAATTATCATTTAAAATGGTTATGTAGTACTGTGTACTGAGTCAATATACCAACATTTGTCCAGTTGGTTCTTTGGTGTTTAATATTTAAATTATTTCTTTTATAATTTTTAAAACATTATAGACAATACTGCAATGAACATTTTCATTAATCTAGGTTTTGGGGAATTTTTCCCCATTCAATTTTTTTCTTCTTTCTTTCTTTCTTTTCTTTTTTTTTTTTTTTGACACAGGGTCTCACTCTATTGCCTGGGCTGGAGTGCAGTGGCATCATCAAAGCTCACTGCAACCTCAAGCTCTTGGACTCAAGCAATCCTCCTACCTCAGCCTCCAGAGTAGCTGGGATTACAGGCATGCTCTACTACGCCGGGCTAGTATTTTTATTTTTTGTAGTGATGAGGTCTCGCTATGTTGCCTAGGCTGGTCTCCAACTCCTGGGTTCAAGTGATCCTCCCACCTCCACCTCCCTAAGTGCTGGGATTACAGGCATGAGCCACCCCGCCTGACTGGATATGACCATTTTTATGGCTCCTGATATGTGTGCTGTGATGCTTTGCAAAGCTTGCCCCAATTTACACTACTATCAGCAGAGAATCATTTTTACTACAACCTCACCAACACTGGGAGTCATTGGAATAAAGAAAATACAACCAATTTAACAATTATTTATATTCATTTAATCCCTAGTAAAGCTATTTATTTATTCCATGTATTGGTATGTTCTTTTTGTTTCCTCTTGCATAAATTGCTATTTTATGCTTTTGTCCCATTTTCCATTCGATGTCTGAATTATTTTTTATAAAATTGAATGAGTTATAGAGTGAAACAAAAATAATAATTATCATTGATTAAGCAGTCTTAAAACCCAAGGATTATTGTGTACATTATTACCAAAAAAAAAAAAAATAACAGAAGGTAAGATAAGATAGCAGTGAGGAAGAGACTGGTGGTACTGGGCCATGAATCTCTATTCAACATAAAATTGAGCCCCCTTAATTGTGAGATATTAAACGTGTTACCTGGGGTCATGTGGAGTCTTTCTCAGGAAGGTTTTAAAATAAACCCAGTGCATGAGACCGTGGAAAGAGCACAGGACTGGGCATCAAAATCTTGGTTCTAATTCTGGGTTTGCAGCCAAGCTCCTGCGTGATCTTTAGCAAGAGCAATGAATAGTGGGAAGACTGTAGTCTGGGAGTCCGATTTGAAATCAAATTTTGGCTCTGCCACTTACTAGCTGTGTGACTTTGAGCAATTAGACTCTTTCAGTTTCAATTTTAAAATCTGAATGTGAATAATTCCAGCCTCACCAATTAGTATACTGATTGAATGACAATTTATGTAAAGCACATAGATGTGCAATCAAAGGCAGCTATTATTCTTTCCTGGGTGTCAGTGATTCATCTATATAATGAAGGTATGGAACAAATATTTAAGATCATTTCCCACTCTAAGGGTCTCTAATTCTTTTCTGAACAGTTTATCTTTACTCGCAGACTGTTTCAGCTCATGATGCTAACAAATTCAACTAACTTAAGGGCTTGGTTGGGCTGAGGGACTTTATCCAGCGTCACAATGATATGCAACACCACAAAGCATGTCTCAACCCAGCATCTCCTCTAATGTATTGGAATGGGTTAGGACAACTTTAAGCACAGAAAGTGAAGAAGTGTGTTATAGGGGTCACTTCCAAATTGGCTTATTAATGTCTTGCTTCTCAAATACTGATTAATGGAGGATTCAGAAGGTTGAGAGAGTGGTCTGAGTTACGTTACAAACTCCTAGGAGCAGCATAGAGTCAAGACACCTGGCTGAGAATCTTCCTTCCCTCCTTCCCATCATCTCCAGCCCCTGAAACCTGGCTTCACAGAATAACAAAATAGTCTGGTTAAACTTTGAATAGACTAGACAATAAAAGCAACAAACAAAATAGGTTTGAAATCATGTGGAAGCTTACAAAGAGCTAAACTAAGCTTCATTAGTACATGTTAAGGAACGTTTAAATTGTTGCAAGAGGACATACAATGATAAGGAATAAAACTACCATGGTATATGAGCTAAGATTGTGCCACTGATACTAAAAGGAAAACAATTTCAGAATGGTCTTACACCGTATTAAGAGGAGGAAGACATTTCTCTCCCTGGGTGCCCTTCCTCCTCAACCATTCAGACCCATCATCTTTCAAGACCAGCTCACAAAATCATGCTGGAGTTGATTTTATCTCCTCTGAACACTCGGAGCATTTGATATGTGCTCTTGATCTGTAGCTGTTGACATACTTGTCTCATTTCCTTAAGGACTGTAAGCACTTTGAGGACAGGGTCCATGACTAATTCACTTTTGTGTCCTTCAATATCACACCTAATAGACACTCAGTAAATCGTCAATGAATGAACTGGAACATAATTCTCCCACTATGCTAGAAATCGGAGTCTATGCAGAACCACAGTCTCAGAGACATGCAGAATAATTGGAACAGATCCAGAATAGAACAACGAAACAACTAAAAAGTAGGAGAAACAGAATTTATATTTGGGAACAAAAAAAGGTTAAAGGAATTCTGTCTAGAAAGTCGTTTTTGGGAAAGTGATAGCAGAGGGATTTTTAAATATAACCAGGAGATAATATTCAAAGAAGTCCTGAAGTTCTTTTACGGGAGCAAAACAAAATCTTACTCAAATTTCAGTAGGGCAATATGAGTGAGGCCTATCAGAGTATCGATGTTAGGGTGGTGTGATGAATGGTACCGGTATAAATGCCCTGCCTTCTTCCATCCCTATGTGTATATACATAAGCACATAGTAACAATGTTGCCCATGGTACATTGTTTTTGCAAAATTACTTGTGAAACAATTGCAAGCTTTTGAATTTTAAGATTTTTTTTTTCGAAGATGTTAAAACCTGTTTTAAAAGAGAAGGGGATTTAGTCCAGGAAGAATGGGAGACTCAAGCATGAGATTTGGCTAGCAAAATGGGACCAACCCAGAGAGAAAGAGAGAGAGAGAGAGGGAGAGAGAGAGAGACTGCCTTTGATGTCCTGACGATCAAGGACTGTGGCTTAAGGACCAGACTCTTAAATCACGTGGCATTTACTGCCCAGATAAAAAATGCTTTTCTGGATCAGTGTCTGTAGTTTGAAATGGCTAAGTTCCAAAATCAGTCTTAACTTTCCAAGGGTAACATTTGGAAGGCTTCCTGCATGAACGGAGTGGAGCCAGTTTCTAGAAGGGGCAGCTTAATGATTTTCTACTCCCCCAACCCCCGAATCATTAAACAGAGTTCCTTTCCCAGAGCCCAAGTTCACGCTGAGGGCAAAGGGAATTAAACCAAGAAGCTGAACCTGCAGCTAAGATTAGAGAGCTGCCAAGGGCCTAATTTTAGGTCCTCGCTGCCCCAGCTGACGTCCTGCCCTGCTGGCTCAGCCATGAGGACCGCAAGAGTGGCGTAAGCCGGTGCCTGAGAGGGAAGAGCCGCTCCCTGGCCATCTGCAAAAGCAATTAGCTTGCTGTTGGGCGTGTTTTGAGAGGGACTACCAATAATTTCTCCTTCAACAAGTGTTTCTTCAGGTGTTCACTAGTCAATAAGGGAAAATGTCAGAACTTGGCAGAAGTTCCCACATGCTTGCCATTCTAATATTCACACTTTTCCACTTAAGAGTGCTCTCCAAAAAGGAACTAATCCTGGAATTCCTGGTTTTCATGGCAAATAACCCCTTGATAAATTGCCTCTGGTTCTAGGCTGACTGCCACGACCTCGGGAAAATGTTGTTCAGGACTTCTCAGCTTCATGAAAATAGACATGGATGGACGGGAGCAATCCTGCATTTTGTGGGGAATTTCTATCCCACTCTTCCCCTGGGATTTAGTCTGTCCTTCCACTCTCTACACGTTTCCCAGTCACAGGTTTTCTGCTTCAGTTGTCTTCTTCAGAGGGCAGACAGTAAGAGCTGGCATCTTCCAGATCAAAGGGGAAACAGAATATATTTTAAAGTGACAACTCTGTTATCCTGCAACCGGAATAAAACCAGAATAATAAAATGATATAAATATAAGCCTCTAAATGATTCCATACTGAAATGTCACCAGAGAGCAAAATTCTTGCATAATTATTGTAGAGAAACTCTCCTTACATATCACTCACAGGAGCATGTTTTGTTTTTGCACAATTCTCACGACTGGGGCAGCCCTCCTCCGGGATGGAGATTCTATGTCCCTGCAGGTTGGGAACTGTGATTACCTGCTGGTGCTCTCAGTCTGCAAAGGAGGCTTTTAATAAACGCTCACTGCCAGGGGCAATGAGAGATCAGGCTGGCACTGCCAGGCCGAGGGAATGCAGCCCTTAGTAGTAACGTGCCCTTGGTGAGGGCCACTGTCGTGAAGGTGCACAAAACAGCCCCAGATCCTTCTCTCTCTTCCTCTGTTTTTCTTCCCTGGTAGATTTCCTTTTCCTGTCTACTCTTCCTTGTCTTAACTGTCAGTCTGCTTCTATAAGAATTTCTACAGCCCGGCCCCCAGCCCCCACATACACGAGTGTGCACATGTGTGTGCGAGCACACACACATATACAGGCGCGCACACACGCAATCCCCCCCTTCCCCGTCTCTTGGCGCTGGCCCTTTCATCTTCTCCCTCGGGGATTCGAGATGTCGCTGCAGGAAGTGCTTGTCCGCCGAGGCAGCAGCAGCAGAGCCCTGTGGCTTTGACAAACCTCATTTAATTGGGAGGAAGCCAGGAGAATTTGAAAGAACTGAAACATCCACGAAACTCCTTTTATCAGGCATAATTTAAACTCTGCATGGAAAAACCCCTATATGTATAAAGAAAAGTCAACTTCCCTCCTGCTGTGAGCACTCCTCGTCTCCCCCCAGTGCAGGCAGGCTTCTGCAAGATTCCATCTTTTCATTTTTCTAAAAGTGTCAAAGTAGATTTGGGCTCTGTGACTGGGTGAACAGAGAAGGAATACAGATCGTTCTCTCTCACACCCGCGCGCACACAGACACACACACACCCCAGACATACATGCACCAGAGCTCCTCTGTTGGTGGCTTTGCCTCGGATCAGGCAGGAAGAATCAAAACCCAAGTTTCTAAGAACACATTGGTTTGGACAGTTGATTGTTTCTTTCTAATTACCCTTTGTCAGGCAAGATCTGGAGCCTAGAAAACTTCGAAGATCCATAGCAATTCTCAGTATGTAGCATAACAGACCCTGGAGGAGGAGGGCCTAAGGGGAAGTTTAAGTGAAGAGAAGGGACTGTGTGTGTGCGCACGCGTACGTGCGTACAAACACGCACACTCAAGTGTGTGCACTCGCATGAGGTGGGAGAGTTCGAAGTCCCAGGCCTGAGAGGAGAACGCTAAGAAGGAAGGGTGCGGGCGTCGGCCGGGGAGGAGGGGACTGGGCTGGGAAAGCGAGTGGTGTGGCTGGAATGGGACAGAGGTACAAGGAAGGGGGTGGGAATTGTAGGGTGCCCACAACCACTTTTGTCCCACCCATGTGCCAAAGCGTGTCCCTCCCCCCTTCCAAAGTCCACTTCAGAGTCACCTCCAGTCCAATCCATCTCACTCGAAGTATTCTAGCTCTTCCACGTGGTCTCTGCACATCTGCAGTTGATTACACACAGATTTTCGCTGCTTGGATGTGATTTGTGCTGATACGTGCACGAGGGCGCCCTGTTTCCTCTTCACCCTCTTTTCCTGCCACTCCATAAGATCCTTGAGGCCAAGGACAAGCCTCTTGTTTTCCTCAACTTTTTATAGCACTTAATAAGTTCTTGACACTTAACGGCAAGTTAATAAATACTAATGACTGACTCTTCCTACAGGGTTAAGTAAGACATTAACCCCAGTTGTATGACTATGGTTATTTTCGGAGATTCCAAATGACTCACTTTAATAATAAAATAAGTCCCAAACGAAGAGCTTTGTCCTGCTGCAGGACAGTGTCCTAGATCGAGTGAAGCTGCGTCTGCAAACCCCGCCAGGTGGGCCAGACTGTGTCTACGCCTCCTGGGCAGTAGCTCCTGGCCCTGGCCCTGTCCTCACCCCACTGTGTCCCAGCCCCATTCCCCCACCCCCTCCCAGTGCCCTCTTCCCAGGCTGAGCCCCTAGGCCCTCCTCCTTAGCTTTCTTTTCTGTGGCTTAGGACTTCTAAAAACTATTTTCAGTTGAATGGTGGATGTTTTCAAGAAGCTCCACCTAAGGACAGTCCTCCCATGACCACACTGCCCACATCCCCCCGTAGTCCTTCCTGGCCATGTTCTGGAAACACAAGGAGAGCTTCGACCGCATGATCCCTCTGCACATTTCAGATTTGGAGGATGACTTCAGGCCCAGGCAGCAAATGATGATTTCAGGGTAACTTGTGTTTCCAGCGGGTGGCCAGCTTGGGGAACGCTGCCCTCCCCCAGTGCCCCACCTCGGCGGCGCTTCCTTCTGCAGCATCATATTACCAATCAAGGAGGGCCCAGCTCTCCTCTCATGACATATCCGTGTTACCGATCATCTTACTCCCCACGGAAAGAGAGAAGGGCCTTGTTAGAAACATTGGTTTTGCTTCTCCTAGCAGATGGTAGCTAAAGCAAACAACCCAGAGGCAGCTTTCACCTCGTCCTGTTTCTAAGTGTAAGTGTGTATATGTGAAATGATCAGATCATTACAAGGAGGTCCTTGTCACCTCCTCCCACCAGTGCTTTAGAGTTTGATAGAATCTCATGCAAAACTCAGGCAAAAGTAGGTCCCATCTTGCTTCCCCCAGGCAAATCGATCTCTAACTTCACTCCTGGGTGCAAATGCTGTGATTCTCCAGTGTTGAAAGAAGACACTTATGACACCAAGACTTAGCACATACGTACACACACACAAACACACACACACACACACACACGCACGCACTCACCGTCAGGAAGCTGGTGCAACTGCGACGGCAGGGCGCTGAAATAATCGTGCACAAGTGCCTCCTGGGCAGAGACGCGGTCTCGGGGAAAGCCTCTCAGCATTTGCGAGGCCAGGTCTTCAGCTTCAGGAACTCTGCCCAGCCTGGAAAAGCGGGAGAGAAAAATCGTGTTTCTCCAGCAGCCTCCCTTCTAAAAAGTAAAGGGAGAAAAGCAAAAAGTAAAGCAAAGGAGATGGCTAGACTTCGAAGAATGTTTTCAGTACAATTTTCCTGGGAATTACTAAAGTTGATGGCAAGCGGGAAAATAACCCCCATACAAAAACGCTTACCCCTGCTGTTACTTAAGATGAAGGAGAAAACTCTCAGCATCCTACCACTCGGCTCCCCTGCCTTCCACTGTGTCTCTGGGCATCATGTACACATAAAAGGCACAGAAGTACAATTATAGAAGCAGAAATATATCATTAAGGATTCTTCTTGGAGGGACGCAGCAGCCTCAACCAAGCAGAAAAGCCTGACTGAAAATATGTTCCAGGCTCTGGATTCCAGGGGTGGCAAGCACAGAATCCTGGGCAGGGAGAGGGAGAGAGGTGATTCTGGAGGGTGAAGTTAGACAGAAAATACACTTATTTACAGCATTTCTGAAGCTCAGCCCCCAGGGTTATTAGTTAAGAAGCTCTCTTGGTTCCCCTGAAGTGGAGCAGAGGAAGAAAGATAATTAAGTATCCAAATCATAGTAAGGACAAGTCCTTGAGCTGACCTCATATTGAATTACATATTTGGAGATGAGCAAATCCATGTATTGAGCAACTACTATGTGCTAGTAGGTGGTTGGCTCTGGGAGATACAGGGCAAGACTCTGTCTTCTGGCAGCTTAGTCTAGTAGAGGAGTCATTCACTCATCAACTTATCATGCAAGCATGTAAGTACAACTGTGAAGAGACGGCCCCTGCTGGGGTCTGACATTTGTGTCCCTCCAACATTCCTACGTTGAAACTTAATCACCAAAGTGATGGTATTAGGAGGCAGGGCCTTTGGGAAGCAATTAGGTTGCGAGGGTGGAGCCCACATGAATGGGATTAGTGCCTTCATAAAAGAGGCTTGAGAGGGCTCTTTTGCCCTTTCTGCCCTGTGAGGGCACAGTTAAGAAGGCACCATCTGTGAATCAGGGAGCTCTCACGAGACACCCAATCTGCTGGCACCTTGATCTTGGACTTCCTAGGCTCCAGAACTGTGAGAAATAAATTTCCGTTGGATTATAAATTACCCAGTCTAAAGTCTTCTATTATAGCAGACTGAACTAAGGCAGCCCTGATGGCTGACCTGGAATGGCAGCAGGAGGTGGTCAGGGAAGGCTTTCTTGAGGAAGTGGCCTGTGAGCTCAGAGCTGAAGACTTGGGGGCAGGCAAGGGGCAGGCATTGCCAACAGAGGGACCCTGGGCTGGGAGGGAGAAGAGTAAGTGTCAAGGAAGGGAATCAAGGCTAGTTGTCTGGCCCGGGACAAAGAAAGGGAGAGGGGCCTGATAGGAAGCTGGGGAAGGCGGTTTGTTGGTCTCCATGTTTCCTATTTACTGACAATGTTTGAAGGCCTTTGCCAACCTAGTGCCAATCATTTAAGTGCACCCATCTCTACAACCCACAGATACGCTGACAAGTGGAAAACCACAAGAGGGAAAGCTGTACAGATCCCAGAAGGCAATTAACCACAGGACAGAAGTCTGACTTTCAGAATTAAGTTGTATGGCCATGAAATACCTTAGCAAATCCCCAATTAAGCAAAAATAGATGGGCTTACTTAATGTCAAGTACACATACTGGCTTAAAGTAAGAAAGAGCAAGATATTCTTTCCCTTCCAGGTGCCATGATGCTGGGATGCTGGAAGTTCTGGCCCAGAATAGTAATTTGCCTAATTTTTGCATAACATTTGCATAAGAAACTTTCAGGTATCTGATTCCCATGACATAAAACGGTTTCTGCAAACAGACAACTACCCTAAAACTCAGGAATAATTGCTTCACAGACAAGATAGAAAGGAAATTTGCGAATACCCAGTCCTTGCAAATTTCCAGGCCAGTTGGGAGAGAAAGGAATCTGGGAGGGAGGACTGCTCGTTACCTGAGGCCTGAAGAAGGACAGGCAGGGAAATCCTCCATCCAGGGTATCGGGTCCAGGCAGAGGTCTTTAGGGCCCATGAAATAGAAGTTTGGGGTACAAATGGCTATTAGTGAGCCTGGTATCAGTCTGGAAGGAGATTCAGGGAAAATCTCATGAAACCATTTTCAGCTGGTCCACCCACACTGTTGGGCGGTGGGGTGGGTTGTGTGCCAAAATTGGGCCCTGCATCTACTTTCTGCAGCCTTCAGGCTTTCTGGTTAAGTGTGAATTCCGGTGTGTGCAGGGGGCAGTGGGTAGGCGGTGGTGGCGGTGTGGAGCAGTGCACCTCCCCACCGCAATCGGCGACTTGTTCTCTCAGCACACTGCCCGCTCCATTTGCCCGTAGCAGTGGGGGCTCAGGGGCTGCAATCTGATTCGACAGAGAAGGCCAGGGACCCGTTTCACACCTGCGTTAGCACGGCAGTCATACTGTTTTTATTTAGACTATGTTTACGTAGAGTGTCCGGGGAAGCCAGGAAAGGCTGATGGAGCTTTGGGGGGCCTTAAGGGAGCCCCTTTTCTTACAAGAACAGGCCATTTTTTTTTTTAACCAGACAAATGAAAGAAAGAAGAGTAAGTATTTATCAGTGATATAAAGATTTCTTTTTTAGGACTTTCCACTTCAACTAACAGAGCCTCCCCTCATCCTTACCAGACGGTTGCATCAGGGCTTCTAGTAGTTTCCGGATTTGCTCCAGTCTCACAGCCTCTGTACTATGACTGTCACACACCACCTTTCCTTCTCCTCAGCTGGCAGAGGTGGTGACCAAGACCAAATAGACAGATGAAGCCTCCTCAACCCGTGAGCCACGTTTGGTGTCGCCTGTACAAGCCACCTCCACACTCCTGGACATAAGCCTTCCCTGGCAGCCCTGGTAGTGGGACCACGGGA
This sequence comes from Avahi laniger, assembly GCA_963575035.1. NCBI lineage: Eukaryota > Metazoa > Chordata > Mammalia > Primates > Indriidae > Avahi > Avahi laniger. The sequence goes on from CAUYSK010102697.1 coordinate 26,176, forward strand.
TCTGGGCCTTTGGCAAGCGCCCCAGTGATCACCGCCTTGCTACTGCACATCACACTCTCATTTGGGAGCTGAGAAAAGAGTCTGAGGAATACAAATGTTGCTTCTTTGGGCACGAATGTTGATTTACTGGCACCTTCCATGTTTATATCATTCTGCTTCGTCCTGCTACCTGCAGCCTTCACAGACAAGATAGAAAGGAAATTTGCAAATCCCCAGTCCTTGCAAAAAATCCCCAGGCTGTTGCCTTTATTGTTACATTTCTACACTTTGCCACTGCCTCTAACGCCTACTGGAACGATTCTCCACTGGTTTCACCCTCTACTTTAGAAATGAAAGTTGGTATGAAAAATGAACATCACAAGTGCTAATTTGCCTACCAGCACCTTTCCACCCAGACTAAATGTTAATGAATATTGTTAGGCTTGTGATGTTAACCACTGAACACACCAGGAGTATCTTGCAGTTAGGGCAACCCACCTACCCAATTGATGAGAGTCTGTTATTAAAGACAAAGAATCCTGTAATATTTCAAGAAGTGAGAAGTGTTCCATTGTCAAAATAATATATACTTATTCTAGAACACCTAGAAAATGCAGAGAAGGAAAATTAAAACTCTTTCATCACTCTGAGATAATCTCCTTTACTCAAAGATAATCCCCATTGCTTTAGTGTTCATTTTTTTTCCTTCAGTCCTTATTTTTACACAGATATGCTTTTTGTTTAACAAGAAAAAAATGGGATCATATCATACAACTACAGAGTAGTTATAACATACTTTTATACTTCACTATCTTGATCATCTTCCCATGACTTTGAATAGCCTCCTAGGACATAATATTACTGGCTACATAGCATCCCGTTACGTGGGCATACCATGATTTATATAGCCAGACTGTTATCCAAGTTGTTTCCATTTTTGTTGGAATGGGGTAGTACTACTAAAATCATGCTATAACAAATATCCTCACAGAGAAATTTTCATGTACTTGTGCAATTATATCCTTAGGATAAGTTCTTAGAATTAAAATTCCTAGGTGGAAGGATATACAACATGTTAAAGTATTAATATTTGACTTATCCTGCCAGCGAGAAGAGCTGCACCAATTCCCCTTTCCACCAGCAGCCCAGGGGAATGCTCACCCTTGTGTGCAAGGATAATAAATTCATTCCAGCCAACCTAAATTAGCATAGCACCCATTGCTTATAAAAGTCATAAAAAGAATTAAAATTGTGTATAGATCCTAAAAGATGGTCTGGGTGCCAGGACATCTACCTTTAATTTTAAAAGTTCAGAATAGAAACACAAACAGTAATAAAAAATGAAAATCAAGCTTTGTGATTATGTAAAACACCGTCTACTAACTCATCACTACACATACCTAAAATCTGGTTTTCTCAGAGGTCTGAGATGACAGTTTTGATTTGCTAGCACAGCCCTCTCTGAGTATAAAAATCTGCCATACGCAGTGCTGCCATTGACCTCCAAGGTGCAGGACAGGCTGTTCACCATGAGCCCAACTGGATTGATTTTTTTCCCCCAGATCCACCAGAAGAGGAAAGGGGCAGGGATAGAATTGGTACTTTTTTAATGTTCTCAGTTTAGGACATGGTAAAGCAGATATCCACAATAAGAAACACATCCAACACCCGGAAGAAACATCAGAGAAACTGTCCTATAATTTGCCAATCAATCTACAAAGTGAGTGTGTACTTACCAGACCCACATTAATAAGGTGACTATCAAACGCCGAGCAAGACCCTGAGATTTGTTTACAGGCCCGGGCACAGTTCCCCTGACCCTCTGTAAGAATCATATAGAAAAGCCAGTGACACCTTGGCTGCTCTTAACTCACCACACTTGTAACCTGATTCACCTGACCAATCCACAGAGACCTGTGTACCAGATGAACCCTCAGCTTACTTAGCTGGACTACCTTGGCCAAGATCCTTACTTCTGAGCCTCAGTTCCCTCCTCTTTGACCTGGAAATGACATTTGTAAGGATTAAACGTAACAACATGTGCAGCACCTTGCTCGGCACATAGTCCATATCCCAGCTACCATTAGCCATTTTGCAGAGCCCTTTGCAGAGCCAAGAATTTTCTCATGCGATAATCTAGGCCAGCGCTGTCCAACAGAACTTTCCATGATGGTAGAGAGATTCTATTTTTACTCTGTCCGATATGGCAGCCATTACTTTCATGTGGCTATTGAATCCTTAGAATGCAGCTAGTGCTACTGAACAACTGAATTTTAAATTTAATTTAAATGAGTTTAAAATTAAATAGCCACATGTGGCTAGTGGCTACTACGTTAGCACAGCTCTAGACATTACTCCCTGTTTTGAGGATCTGAGCAGAGAGAAGCCAGAAGTCCGTGCAAAGGTGAATACATGGCGCTGGGGGCAAGGGAAGAGGCAGAGATGGTGGTCAGAAAAGCTAGACGGATATTCAGAGGGTTCAAGCCATGCTCAGCCCTTGAAGGAAGGGCTGGTGGGTGATGGCCGGAGGCTAGTGACACTATCTTCTGCCATGTGGCAGTGGCGACAGCAGCAGCTGTGATGAGTATCAAGGTGGTTTGCAGGTTTGGAGTTACCATTTACTTTGGAAACCAATAGTGAAATGAAAGCCACAGGGCAGCGCTAAAATCCACATATCTCTAGCTAGGGGTTAGGGAGCCACCTTATGCTGGCAAGAGAGAGTTTGTACATCTTGAATGAAATGATAAACAGCAGTTCCCCGGAACCTGTCTCCGAAATAATGGGGAGTTTTGGGTTGTATCAGTGCTTTTGAAAATAAGAGTGGAGTGTGCGGGCATCCTGGGAGACCTGTCCCTGCCCGAAAAGATCCTTTGCTGAGGCATAGCTCCATGTTCCCGACCTAGTTCACTCTTTGTACCCTGGTATTCACTCCACGTGGAGACTGCTTAAAGCATGTGAGCAATACGTACGGAGGAATCAGACGACATTTGGTTAAGTTAAACTACACCACATTTTCAGGAAGGAACAACGTTCAAATGTTCAGTTAGGATCTTGGCTAGTGAAACTCTTCCATGTCTCCCCACCTGCGCTAGTGTGTTTTTCTTTGACATTTGAGCTCGTTCCCCCTGTCTCTGATGTTTTCCTCACTGCCCTTTTTGCCTCCTCACTGAAGCAAAAAGAACAGAGGCTCGGCTAATTACTCTCAGATCAAATAATACTGGTTATTGTAATTGGTCATTGTCCGAAAACACTGAGTTCTTCTGAGCCCTGAGGTTGCCTGGCACAGCTTAGTTAGCTAACTATTCCCGGAATGTCTCTATTATCTGTTTTACTCTGCAAAAGAAACTAGGGATTTGTTGAAAGCTGGTAATAAAAGTCTGCCCTGGTCTGAGCCGAGACTGCGTAGAGAGGGCCTGGGAAAGCATGACCTCCATGAATCAAGCTCCCCCCACCCCCCCAAATAGCCACTCAATGATGTTAGTTGGTTTCTCTGTGTCAGAGAATAATAAACCCACTAGGTTTTCTTGCAGGCCAACACTCGCTGGTTCTCAGGGCCTGGGGCATGGCTGAGGGACACAAAACAATTTTAATGACCAAACTCACTGAAAGTAAAATGGTTCATAGAGAAAAACTAACAGACTGGCAGGGGGCTGGCTCTCCAAGAGGCATCTTTCTGGGGCTTCGAGCCCCCAGATGGAGGTGCTCAGGGGCTGGTCTTCAGGGGCCTGAGGTCCAGGGAACTGTCTCCTCAACCTGCTTAAAGATGACATCCCAGGCCAGTGCTCACCTGTTCCAGACAATCTGAAGGCTTTGAGGCTTAGGCAGCGGGAACCATTCTGGAAAGAACACACACAAGCATTAAAAAACAAAAACAATCCTAAAATCTTGTTGCCAAAAATATGGTTAAAATTCTGAAAGCTCTTCTTGGCTTGGCGTAAAGGAGGTTCGGGTTATCGTGTAGGCTAATTATAATGATTTTTAAAGCCTCTTTTCACTCTGAATTTTTATGATTTGGTGAAAGATTGGTATTATGGGTTTAATTGTGTGCCCCCCAAATTCATAAGTGAAGTCCTAACCCCAAGTACCTCAGCATCTGACCTTATATGGAAATAGGGTTGTTGCAGATATAGTTAGTTAAGATGAAGCCATTAGGGTGGCCCTAATTCAATTCGACTTGTATCCTCATAAAAACAGAGATTTTGGACAAAGAGATAGATATGCATCAGGGAAGATGACGTGAAGAGATAGAAAAGAAGACGGCCATCTACCAGTGAGCTCTGGGACAAACTCTCCCTCGCAGCCCTTGGAAGGAACCAACCCTGCTGACACTTCAATTTCAGACTTCCCAGCCTCCAGAACTGTGAGACAATAAATTCCTGTTGTTTAAGCCACCGAGTCTGTGGTACTTTGTTATAGCAGCCCCAGCAAACTAATACAGTCAAAATGCTCAGTAAGGTCAACAAACATTTATTTGACATATATTGTGTGCAGAGCGTGTGCCAGATGCTGGGGAAAACACAGAAGAAATCAAAAGAAACCTCCCTATGCTTGCAGAGCTTATAATTCATTTGGGAGAACAAAACATACACACACGAAATGTGGTAGATGATGAGGCAAAGTCTCAAAGACTCAAAAATGGTAAAAAGTGAGGGGAGCTAATTTTATATGTCATTTGCAGTAAAAATGAAGTGATTGTGTCTTGAATTGTCCAAAATAGGTGATAATAAAAATTTGTTATTTTCTTTAGAGTACTCCGTAACATTTACATTTGCATACACGTGTTTCTATTATTCTTGACACTATTTAACCCAAACTAAAACCACCCTGAAAGGGGACAATTTCTCATTCATTCTAGAATTACTAATTGAATGCTGAATCTATGTATTGCCACAAGAGGAGTTTTGGGGGGTGCAAAATCCTTCTATTTCTCACTCCAAATTGAGAAAAGAATATTTCAACTCTCATTTAAAATGATATTTCTGCCTTATACTTTTTAAAGGCCTGAATGGTAAGTATTTTGGTTTAAAAAAAGTCTTCCTCCAATTCCTAAATGAACAGAATAATGAAGACTGTTTATCACAACAAGGAATTTAATCATAGTTGGGCAAAAAATTATCTTGATAATACTGACATTTATGTTGGCATGTGCATAGAAAGACCTGGAAGACTACTCACTAGCAAGTGGCTTAACCTTTTTTACTTTTATGCCTATTTTCTCAAACTTTCTTTTAGTAAAAGCATATATAGTATTATTGTATAATTTCAAAAGTAATTTCAATTAAAAATTTAATTTACAGTGCTAAGAGTTATAGAGTGAAAGAAGTGATCAAAGAAAGTGATTTTAGGCCGGGCGTGGTGGCTCACGCCTGTAATCCTAGCACTCTGGGAGGCCGAGACAGGTGGATCGTTTGAGCTCAGGAGTTTGAGACCAGCCTGAGCAAGAGCAAGACCCCGTCTCTACCAAAAATAGAAATAAATTAATTGGACAGCTAAAAATATATACAGAAAAAATTAGCCAGGCATGGTGGCACATGCCTGTAGTTCCAGCTACTCGGGAGGCTGAGGCAGGAGGATCGCTTGAGCCCAGGAGTTTGAGGTTGCTGTGAGCAAGGCTGATGCCACGGCACTCTAGCCCAGGCAACAGAGCGAGACTTGTCTTAAAAAAAAAAAAAAGAAAGTGATTTTAGTGAGTTTTCAAGGTCAGATGCAATCAGACGGGACCTGTCTGCCGGTGTTTTATAGTCCCGGGTGGGCATTAGGGAAGCACTTGTACTAATATAGACAGGTTATTTACTTTCTGTTCAGTATGATTGTGCCTGAGTTCAAAATAACCAGCAAAAATAAGAATATCTGGCATTTGTTTAG
>CAUYSK010102700.1:0-15427 GCA_963575035.1 Avahi laniger
AAATTAATTGGACAGCTAAAAATATATAGAAAAAATTAGCCGGGCATGGTGGCACATGCCTGTAGTCCCAGCTACTCGGGAGGCTGAGGCAGTAGGATCATTTGAGCCCAGGAGTCTGAGGTTGCTGTGAGCTAGGCTGACGCCATGGCACTCACTCTAGCCAGGGCAACAAAGTGAGACTCTGTCTCAAAAAAAAAAAAAAGCTATGGAGACACAGCTTTTCTTAAATATTCTCTTCATCCCTGTAAATTAAAAAGTGGAGATGATCTTGAGTATGTCTGTATGTTAAATTATTCAGCAAGAAAGTATAGGTATTTCTTTTAGAATTCTAATGTAAATTTAGGTGTTCCTAAATAATACTAAGTTGAAATACTGTTGGGAGAAAATTCTTCATGGATTCCACATTTCTGTGCATCTTACAAGAAGACGCACTCACAAATATGTTCCTGATTATCTTTTCACGGATGTATGTAGAGCAAATAGCCTTGGAAGAAACAGACGAGCATGAGCAAAGGGAAGGCATGCTTACTGTCCACTATGAAATTATGGATTCACTAAGCTCAGGTTTCCTGTTCTGTAATGCACTCCATCGCTTTGTAGATGTCACTTGGCCCTGTTCTCATCACTTTGTGGGGCTTGTGGGGCTCAGAGAACTGCCACAAGAAAGTTTTGGTACTCCTCAATTACTATTGCTCTGAATGATAAAATGCCTTGTCCCTAATATAGATGTCTCATGCCTTCTGCCAGTGTACATTAAATTTTGGCAGGTTAGCTTGTCAGCTTGAAAATACAATAAAACTTTAGATCTTTTAGTTTTTGACAAGAACAAAATAAGAGTTAATTTATTTATAACGTCATAATCATATACTAATACATATGTGCATGCACAACCAAAGTTTTTTTTTTTGTTTTTTTTTTCCCCCAAAAAACCTCAAATGTTTCACAGCATATTCAAGGACATGAAATAGACATTACAAAACGTCTATGTCAGGTTTTAAGATAAAATGCTAGCAAGAACATCTTTTCACTAAATTGTTATGTAGTTATTTTAAACACATTGCTTGATAATAATTGTCTTTTAACATAACATGTACCTTAGAAATACTTATACCCCATCATTTAGTTTTTTAGACATTTTAATGCTTTAAGTTGTGCTCAGCTAAAGCATTTCAAACATTTAGACACATACTCTGTGCTTCTAAATATGTTTTAGGTGCAGGTTTCCTTTATTTTATAATGAAGTTCCCTAGTTACAATATCACGGATTGAATCGTAGGACTGCAATGTAAAGTAATAGAATCTACTTACATAGTCTTTAATATACGCACAAGAAAAGGAGAGAGCACAAACAAATGGAACACATTCACATGAAAATCCTGAGGAATTCATTTAAGGGAGTATTTCCACCTCAGTGGTTGGTACCGTAAGAAAACAAGTCAGGTAACTGAACTTTTCAAAAGCAAAAGAGGAAAAAGTGCAAAGTTCAAATAAGACCATGTTTGATATTAGTTGTGAACAATTAATTTTAAAGTCTCTTTTTTTCTACTGTGGTTTTAAAAATTGTTGCAAAAATAATCACAATAATTACAGTTTGCATAAAGATATCGTTGATGAGAACATTACTTATTTAGTGTAGCGTTTTTTGAAAATGTTCCTTGATTTTGTTTTTATTCAGGTTTTCCTATTCCAAAATATTTAGCCTGCTGCAAAATGGTTAGCTTTCACTTGTTAGATTTAAACAGTTTATATGTGCAGCCAAAATATTAAGGATTACTAGTTCTGTGTTAAAGTAAACATACTACAGAACTCTCCACAAACGAAATATTTTGCAGTTTTTACTAATCTTTCGTCTCCTAATGTTTTGTTATGAAAGTAAAATCATGTAGTTCTCAATGTAACATAGATGCCTTTAATAAGTAGTTTTCTTCTGATAACATAAATAAAAGTCTTCCTCCTAAATGTAGTAGAATATGAATTTAAGATGTTCTTAATTTGCTTTTTAATGTAGCAGGATCATTAGAGAACCAATACATATATCTGTAAGAATGTGCATTCCTAAATGCAAATGCATTGAAATGTATACATTAGCATAAATTCCATTGTTTATTATTATAAAATATGTTTATATTTTTAATATAAGTAAAATATCATATAGCATAATTGTTTAAAATTTAGCTACACATGTCATAAAATAATTAATGACCTCACTCTGCAGATACTTCGTACCAATCAAGTATTAATTTGCTAGAACTGCTGCAACAAAGTTCCACAAACTTCATGACTCTGAAAATAGAAACAGTATTGACTCACACTTCTATAAGTGAGCAGTGTGAAATCAAAATGTCTGTAGTGTTGGTTTCTTCTAGGTCTGTGAGGAAAGGATCTCATCCACTCCTCCATCCTTGGCTCATATAGGGACTTATTTGTCCCATATCTCTTGACATAATTTTTCTTCCATGAATGTCTGTGTCCAAATTTCCCATTTCATAAGGACACCCATCATTTGCTTAGGGACCACCCTAATTATGCCCTTATTTTAGCTTGTTTATTTCTGTAAAGACCCTATCTACAGCTAAGGTCACATTCTGAGATACTGGGGGTTAGGACTTCTACATATGAATTTGAGAAGGACACAATTCAACTTATAATACTAGCTTTAAATTTTAAAATTAAAAATAGCATGTAGATTAATTAAAGTTGTTATACATTAATATTGAATTGAATTGTACAACTTTTACTAATGAGCAAATTTACATTTTAAAATATTGAATTATAATTTTTAAGATTTTTAAAAATATTTTTAAAATTTTTAATTGATCACTATTTGAGATTTTAACATGCTTAACTATAACATGAATATATGCTTTTTTAATTTTAAAAATCATTTCAAACCTCAGGACTAAAGGGACTAGTGAATTCTACCAAACATTTAAAGAATTGACCACTTTTATCATGAAAAGATAGTGAATTATATCAAATGATTTCTCTGCATCAGTTGAGACGATCATTTATTTTGTTTTGTTTTGTTTGCTTTGTTTTGTGTTTTCTTTATTCATTTTGCTTATGTGGTGAAATACCATGAATAAATCCTACTTGGTCATGGTACATTATCTGTTTGATATACTGTTGAATTTTGTTTGCTAATATTTTGTTGAGGATTTTTGCATCAATACTTTTGGCATCAGGTCTTACATTTTAAATTTATTTCCAAATGGACTGACAACTGGGATAAACATTAAAGTGTTAAAGACCATAGTAATCTTACTGTAACACCCTTCTTTACCTTCCAAGATTTTCTCTAAAATAAGAAATAATAAATAATTTTATTACAAATAAGTGAATAGATAAATAAATCAGAAGTTCAGAGTTAATTAAGTGAAATAAAGCAATATGACACATTTGTTTTATAATTTATAAATAACAATTATGCAAAATAAAATATTGAAATATAAAATGTGTCAGGCAGAAGAAAAAATAAATTATTTTACCTAAAATAAGCATTTATACCAATGTGCCTCATTTTAAAATTTTTATTTAACACTTATATTTGTTAACTATTCGTTAATTTATATTTGCAATTTTCAGGAAATTACTGTGAAACTTCTTTACCTTTTATTTCAGAACCTATTTCTGATACTTGTGGATTCTCTCTATGTAAATTCAATTCATTTAATAAGTTTGTAATAGAAAAACACTTTGATAAAACTTAACTGAAGCTACAAATGTCAAAATCGTATAATGCTTCTTAGGAACAACACACATTAGTAAACATTGTTCTTCCTTACTTAAATTTCCAGGGGGATGTGTCTGCATGTGTTTATAGATATATACTTTTTTCTTTGCCTGCTTCCTACATGACTTAAGTAGACTAAAATATTACATGAGATTTAGTACTGGACATAACAACACTTGGTATGATTTCAAACAATGAATATTTGGTTATATTTCATAAAAGCTTATTAATTATTCTCTTCTTTAACCATAATAGTTTGTGAGCACTAAATATTAATTTTTGATTATAATTTTGTATTGGTTCTCAACTTTCATCAATTCTTGTGTTGAAATTTTCCTTTTACACATTAATGCTTTTCATTTGTCACACCATTGTTCTTGGTATACAATGTAAATTGTATCTCAGAACCTAACTTGGGAGGCCTAAGTTTTCATTCCTCAAACTAAAGTGATTTTTGTTTGAAAAAATAAATTGTGTGTATGCATATCAAAACATCAATATTTGTCCTTAATAAAACTTATTAAATAATTAATGGTGCCTTGGAATGATGCCATATTTTTATCAGGATGCCTTTCTGACACATTGTATATTCTCAGCAGAATTCTAGTTGATTTGAGTGATATTTGAAGAATAGTTTGTATGTGACTTTCTGCACTGGGAGGTCCACCTGTTTCACTTCACTAGCACTTTCCAGGTTGAGAATCCTGCCTAGATTTTACATGGCGGTTGAGACATCTTGCCAGGGTGCTACACTACATATCAGCTAATTGGAACCACTAATGAGCTGAGTGACTTTTTAATACCAACTGCTAGCAAACCACCCAGTGTGATTGCAGATGGCTTTTAAAGAATTAGCCACTTCAGAATTAACATTCCTTGTTTCTTATATGTCAATAATGTAAGTACTAGATAGGGATTTATAATTTTGAAGAGCAATCTAGCATCCTGCAATACAGCTGGAAACTTGACCTCTTGTTTACATCTGATATACTTTTAAAATAGCCAGAATTATTGTAAAATAACCAAAAATTTTAAAAAATACTATTAATTTCTCTTTTGCTAATAAGACTTATCGCTTAACTAAAGCCAAAGGACTTTTGCAATTTTCTCTATCATCTTAGTCAATGCATAATTTTTAATTGCATAGATACAGCTTTGATATTTTAAAATGATTTAAGCTCAGACTATGAGAAGCACAGCCCAACTCATGAGAAATAAATTCTTTGAAAATACTTTTTTATAAATTCTTCTTTCTTTCTTTACCTACTGTGTTATTCAGGTTTATATCTCTAAAATAAAAAGTGGCCGGCTCAACCTGACTTAGGCGGATTTCTTTAATTTAACAGAAAATATGTTTTAAACTAAAATTTTTGCTTTTTAAACTAGACATTAGTTTCCTTCAACCATGTTAATCTTCTTTTATTCAGAACACTGTACTAATAATGTGTTTAAAATGGGAACCATATAGGTATTTTATTTCTAAAGCATTTCTGAGGAATGATCTTTCCATTCAATTTCACCCCGGGTGGAGGCCATCAATATAATGCAAACAAAGGAATATTTTTCCTCTTACTGGTGATGGTTGAACAGAGGATGAAGTCTAACACTTTTTAGAGCAGTGAGATCTAAGGAGAGGTCTTCCAGTTGGCTTCTGAAGGAAACATTTACTTGTTCTTAAGAGATTCATAGGAAATCAGTATCTCCTTTCCATAAATGTAAATAAAATGCAAACAAGAATGATTTCTAGGAGTACCCATTTTATAGCCACAAGGAAGAATGGATTTAAGATAAGATCAATATTGTGAGTGGCCAAGCAGTGAGACAAAGACAAATATGGTACTTGAGAATATAATTAACCTAAAGATCAAATCTCTACAGTACAGATATAAAACACATTTTCTCGAAGTGTAAACTGGCTTAAATTACATTTTCTGTTGCCTGTGTTGCCTGTCTTAGTTTACTCAGATAATGCTTTTGAGATCCCTCATGTTATTACAGTAAGAATAGTTGATTCTTTGTTCATTCTTTGTTACTATACTGTACTATTTCATTATAAAATATCACAATTTGTTCATTAATTCTTCTAATAATGGCATTTATGTGAGTCCCAGTTTGGGATTTATTAATAAAACTATTAAGACATTCCTATACAAATTTTTTCCTTGATTTATGTTTTTATTTCTACTGAAAATTCCGGATCATAGAGTAGCTTTACATTTAACTTTATAAAAAGTTGACAAATAGCTTTCCAAAATGAATGTACCATTCTACACTATTGCTGTCAAGGCAAGAGAGTTTCGATTCCTCCACATCCTCACTCACATTCACCGTTGTCAGTCTTTTAAAAATGTTAGCTGTTTTAGTGGATATAAAATGGCAACTCATTTAATTTGCATTTCCCTAATGACTAATGGTGTTGACCATCACTGCACACGATCTTGTCAGACATTCTGTATCTTTGTTTTTGAAGTGTCAGTTGTTTAATGTAATTGAGGAAATGTGTGTTTTACTGATAAACAATTTATTGTATATTTTAAAATGACTAAAAGCGTGCAATGAAATTCTTCCTAACACAAGGAAATGATGAGTGCTCAAGATGATGGGTGCCCTGATTACCCTGATTTGGTCATTACACACTGTATGCCTGTACCGAAATATCACATGGACCCAATAAATATGTATAGCTATCATGTATCCATCATAATTGAAAATAAAATAATTTAAATGTTTTTATTATATGTGTGCTTTTCACATATTTTCTCCTAGCTTGTAGCTTGTATTTTCATTCTTTTAACAGTGTTTTTTGTAGAGCAGGTTTTTTTCTTTTTTTAAGAAATCAAATATCAATTGTTTTTTCTATCATTGACAGTGCTTTTGGCATTGTATCTAAAAACTCATTGCCAGATCAAAGAGACTCAGATTTTCTTCTAGGTTATTTTTAACCAGGCTATATTTGATTCTCAACTAAGGGAGATCTATTTTGTTTTGTTCTTAGTTCCAGGACATGACTCTTACTGAAGATTATAGTTCTATCTTATTATGTGTGGCTTATAGAAAACATACAAGGTATGGGAGCTCAAGGAATACACAACATGCTTAAGAAAGTATGTCCACCGTGAGTAGTACCAGCAAGTCAATGATTTCCAGTATAGCTGACTTCTAGTATCTCAATTCATTTCTAAGTCTAGGCTCTAAGCACAAGTCCTCTGCTAGGCCTCATGAAATCTCACTTTGCAAATTCACAGATAGTCCTTAGGTAAGAGATCACAAAGAACCACCAGACATACATCCGCACCACACCTCCCAGAGCTGACTGTCCTCTGATATTCTGTATCACAAACTGAAAATACAATTTCCTCTCCATTGGCTTTTAATGTTTAACTGAACTTCTACAGATTTCTTTGAACTTAGAGATATAGATCAAACTAAGGAAGAGAAAATAAATAAAAAGTACAAAGTATTGTTTTAAGTTGCTCCTTTTGTGTAGTTGATAATAAGTCTTAATACTAATGTAAACTGTTTTAATCTGCCTTAATTGTCTTGTAATGCTAAGGTCTCTGCCTAGTGTGAAGTACTATGCATACTTAACGGATATCATATGTAAACACACAATGATACAGAGCATGTGTTCTGCATCACTTCCAGAAAGGAAGGTAAGACTCCACAAACAGGCAGGCAGTGCAGATTTTATTCTCCAGAAAGCTCCTGCTGCCTCCCAGGAGTGAGTTTCCTATCTTGACTATGAATGAGAGCCCTGTGTAAGTAATCTCTAATAAACTCAACTAACTCGCCAAGCTGAACTTTTCTACATCATTCTGTGGTCTCCCAGAACCATCTCAGTTTGGAGAGTGGTTTTTCTATACTATCCTAGGATTTTCCTGAAACACAAACCCAGCCAGCCACATTAGATGCCCCAGACTCTGAACTCTGCCTTCTTGGGCTCTAACTCTCTTTGCCAGTGTTCAGAAAGTGCCTACAGACTGCAACTGGGACAAACATAGAAAACATGGAGCTCCTTCTTTTTGTTTTCTTTCTTTCAAGGACTGAAGTCTTATGCTGCTTGTTGTACAAATAATTGGCAATAGTGGCTATATGTATGTATACGCACATACACATACACACAAATACACCTACATATATAGACACATGCATATATATATGTTTATATATATACATTTCTATAAATAATTTTAATAGTTGATATGGTATTATAGAGATTGTACTAGCAATATTTTGTGTCCTTCATTCTGATGAAAATTATTAAAAATAGAGAAAAATATTTAGTCCTTATTTCAAGGAAAAGAGACTCTACTAAAAGATTACAGAGTGAGATAAAAATAATAAAGCAGAACGGCCACAGAATTCTCAAGAACAAAATTAAAAATAAGAAGAAACAGATCCCTTGACAATTCTGAGGGTAATAGTTCAGTGGTATAATTTGGCATCACACAAAATTTTGTGAGTTTTAGATGAACACTTCATCAGATATGAAAGATCTCAAATTTATTTTTCATAATATTCCTCAGGAAGCCTGTGGAAAGTATGTACCACTGAAGTGAATGATTAAAGTTAGACAGATAATGGCATTATGTCCAGAAATAATATATCAGTGGGATCATTAAATAAATATACTTTATTTTATGGCAATAATAACAATAGATAATTAACTTTTGAATTTTTATAATAATTCATCTTATTTTAGAAGTTTTAAATTTACTTGACATTGTCCAAACTATATATAAATAGCATATATATGCACTGGTTATTTTTGAACTAGGTATAATTTAAATTCACACATTTTTTATGTTAGACATGATTCAATTTTCTGTAAAGTTCTCTCTGAAATATGATAATCATTTGAATGAACAATGTATTAATGATCTTCAACCTGTACAGTTTAATTTCATATTATAGTCTTCAAATTAATATACTCACTTTTTTCTTACAAAGTTAGAATCCTCCTTTTGTTATTATATTGCCACAGCAACCTGTAAATAGTATATGCTTTTATTGGTCTCATATTTCCTAAATTTTAGCATAGATATTTCTCCATATTTTTATTAATCATAGATATGGCATCAAAAATATTGTTAGCTCTTATTTTAGTTCATTTAATGAATAAAATCATGAAAAAAAAATGGCCAACTAAAAATAACTTGGTATTTTGGACTTAGCTTGTTTTCTTTAATTCTGTAAGACTATATTTTAATACTTACACTGCTTTGGAGTAGTGTTTATTTCTCATTCAAGGATTATAATTGTTTAAAGGACATTTAAAATGGAAATATTTCAACAAGAAACAAAATATTTATATACATTTATATTTATAGCTTTAATGCATTTCATAATTGAAACTCATAAATTATTGCTGCTAAGAATACAAGTGGGTTTCCATTAACCATTTAAATCTTTATTTTCTGTTCATCTGGCTTAGTTTTGTTCTATTTATATGTTAAAACAATTTTATAAACCACCATTTAATTATGCTAGCTGGGAGTATATTTTGGACTGTTTAACCTTGTATAAATGAAATGAAATTTTTACAATACTACTGTCTCAAAACATATGCATGAAATATTCTGAGGCATTAATAACATACTGAAATGACTAATACATGCTTGCCAAAAGTACTCAGACACTTAACTATAATTTATATGTTAGGGTGTTCTTTTATTCTCTGCAATAGTGTTAAATCCCAAGAAATATATTTTCGAAGAAAAAATTAATGATACATTTCACAATAAAGAAAACATACTTGAAAAATAGAATGTTGCCTCATCAACAAAAGAAGAAATGATAATAATTAGCTTTCGGTTAGAAGGACAGAATCTACAAAAAGTCCAATTTTTGCACACATCCCACTACTAAACTTATTAAAATAGATAATTGCTCATATATGTTAATCTCGAAGTCATGAGAATATTATCACCTTTATACTGATAATTTTACAATCAGTACTAACTATCCTTGATACCATATTAAGCCAAATTCCCATTATTCTCAAATTGCTTTTATGCTTTATGGAGTACTCAGTATGTATCTGAAGTTATTAATACCTACTTTTTCAAACTTACATGGTCCCAATATTTAAATAATTGATACAAGGCAGACAAGTTGATAACGATAGAAAACACAAAATATACACAAAAGAATGGAAATGATAAATTCATTAATATATATTCAGTTGAAAAATAATTATAAAAACATGTTTTATATACCTTATTATATAATAAAACAATAAAATGAATCTATGGTAATTGTCCTGAAGAATTATTGGGAAAAAAAAAGTCACCTACATACCTAAGATGGCACATACAAGACCTAAAATTGAAATAATGCATGGTGATATAAAAGGACTGAGAAGATATAGGAAGGGACATTTAAGAGACATGCAAGTTTGATGAGAGAGAGCAATGTATGCCAGGCTGGAGTGCTATTTGTTTATAAAAATGCAACATGGTGCCGAAGAGTTTCACAAACAATGTTGTGTTTATGGAAGAAATATATAAAATTAATTAAAATAAAAATATACAAATATATACAATTATTGTGTATCCATAATAATTAAAATTTAAAAATTAAAAAATATTTGAATGCTAGACAATTACAAATTATACTAATATAGCAGAGTTAGATAATGAAACAGCTAAACCTTGGAGATTTCTACACTAAAGAAATCAATGACCTTTTAATTTTTTGAATTTTACTGTGAAAGATAGCACACACAGAGAAAAATACACAGGATAAAATATCACAATGCAATGAATTATTCAAAAGTGAACACATGTAACCATAGCCAGGTCTAGTAAATTAATACATTTTAGAATTTCCCAATGTAATTTCATGTTTCCTCCAATCACTACTCTATCTTTTCCTCAAAACATGGACACATGTACTGTTATGGTTTCTAACAGTACAATTTTGTTCAGCGTGTTTTTGGACTTTATATATAAATGGATTCATACTAGATGTTCTTGAATATCTTGCTCAAATAGACATTTGTGATATTTAATTATGTTATTGCATGTAGGTATCATCTCTATTTTCATCACTGTATTTTTCTCAAATTTTTCATATAGTCAAGCATTAATGGACATCTGTGTAGATTCTGGGTTGACACTGATAACTTTTACATACTTTAGTCCTGAGGTACACACATTATCATTAAATAAATATCTAGGGGTGGAATTGTTTTGTCATCAATTTTTTTAAATGCTAAATTTTAGTAGATACTTCCAGATATACTGCCATTGTTGACCAATTTATATTCCCACCAATAGTGAATGAATTCTCACGTATATTCTCCATGTCAAAACTTAGTGCTGTTTTAATGTTAGCTATATATAAGGGTTTGTAGTAATAATATCTTAATGTTATGTTTTTGAAATTTCCTGAATTCTAAAAAGGTTGTGGATTTTTTTCATATATTGATTAGTCCTATAGTTTCTTTCTTGATTTGCTGATTTAAATTTCTTTCTTAATGTTTTCTACTTTTTATTTCTTCTCTTTGATTTATAGTAGTTATTTTTTATGATTTATGTTTTAAAAATATATTGGTTATAAATGATCCTCACTCTATATCTTGATGTTTTCATTGTCTTAATCATATATTTTTTTCTGATATAGAGTTCTTAGTTTTAGTTGTTTACCAATTGTACTATTTTAGAAATCTAAATCTATTTCAAAGCCATGTAAATCATATTACCTCTAAGATTTTTATTGTTTTTGACTTTATTTTACTTTTCCCTTTGTAATTTAACTTTCAGAATAGTTTAAAAATGAGTAAATTTCAATTTTTATCTTAGTAGTAGTGAATTAGACTAAAGTCATTTATTGAAAACATTGCTCCTTCTACACTGCTCTGCATTACCATTTTTTCTCATAAATTGTCATGTATGTTTTTGTCGGTTTCTGTATTCTATGTTTGTTCAATGGTTGGATTGCCTTATTTTGAATTTCTATGGCTTTGAGATAAATATTGCTTCCCATTAGAGTTGGTCCTTCCACTCTGTTAGTTATATGTGATCCTTTATATTTTGATACAAATTTTAGATTTAGTTTGTCTAGTTTCACACACACAAACATAGCCATACAGGCAAACAAATATACTTGTGGGATTTTGAATGGGCTGGCACAAAATCCATAAACAAATATAGGTAGAAAATAAATATATCATTAAATTATTGAACATTTGAATTTAAAATACTTTGGTATGTGTAGGTCCTCTTTATGTTTTAACTTTTCAGAGCTATTTTTAGATGTTCTTATTGCTATTTGATGTTTTGGTTCTATTGTAAACAGTATTGTTTTATCTCGGATACTTTTTTTTGCCTTTTTGTTGCTTATATGTGGAAATAGTATGTATTTTGCTTTTCATATATACTTTTATATTTGTATATTTCATAATTTTCTATTTTAATTTTGTACTAATGATATGTATATTTATATAGAATCATTTGTTAATGCATTATAGCTTGTTAAATTACATTTATTTTAAAAAATTTTCTATAAAACTTTATTTATATGCACAATTATAAGTAGCTGTTTTAAATTCACCATACCTGTTCTCTTCTACCCTTTGTAGAACTCTTGCAGAGATTTAATTGAAAGAATGAACATGGTGTTACATGAGAGAAGAAAAACAATATTATATTATAAATCAAATTATTTTGACACTGCTATATTTTACTATGATAAATTGATGAATAATTTCAGTACCGTTGAGATAATTGAGTAGAATTACAGAATAATTCAGAGAATCTCTAACATCTCCTCTTACCTTCTCCAGGATTTAAATAATTAATGAAAATAACATGAAGTGATATACAGTCAATAATTTGGCCTTTTGACCTAACTAAATGATATCAGATAGAAATAAATAAATATAATATGTAGGTAAAATATGTAAATACATTGGCTCAATTTTTATTTATTTCTAAACAATTTATAAATCTTGGATATGACTCTACATTATTTTATTTGATGTGACATAGTTGTATATATCTGCAAAACTTAAATAACAGTTATAAATGAATATCTCATCGAACTGTGTCTATACAGAAATTTCTCCCACACATAAAAAGACAAACCATAAGATTACAGATGTCATTTCTGATGGATTGCAATTCTTAGAACCTAGTGTGATATAATGTTACTGGGTTCTCCATTCTGTGCCATTGACTTAAATTTATATTCTCTTTCATCAACACTGCACTCTCTTGATCACTGTAGCTTTATAGTAACTTTTGAAGTTAGTTATTGGCAGTCCTCCAATTTTGCTCTTTTTCTGTATTGTGTTCACTATTTTTTTTATACCTTTCCATATAAACTTTAGAATGGGTTCATTAATATTCAAAAGATAACTTGCTTAAATTTTAATGTAGAGTTTGTTGAGTCTCTATATCAGTTAGTTAATCTGGATTTCTTCATATACATATTTTATGGCTATCTGTTAATTGTATTTTTTGGTTGACCTAAGATAAATGCACTACACCTAAGATAAATGGTTATGATATCATAACTGTGATTAATGACAGTAGTATGAGCTTTATAAACAAGCAACCATGGATTTGAATTCTAGATTATTCATTCATTACCTATGTGATCACAGTAAGAGCACTTAAACCATCCGAACCACAGCAAAACAATAAAATCATTATTTTGTACAATTGGAAATTAAATTAATGCCATCTGTTCCATTTTAATAATGAATACCATATTACATTACCTGATATATTCAAATGTTTCAATTAAGGGGTTGATACACTAAAAGAAATAGTTGTACATACAATAGTGATGTGGGAGCATGTTATTGGTGGTAGTAATAATAGTGGAAATGCTTTTTTTGTTGTTCATGAAAACAATTAGAGATTACTTTGAATTTCATAATCTAATTAGGTACATTTTAAGATCACTTGTGACAGGAATAATTTCAAACTGAGTAGAAAATAGTCAAAGCTTTGCAAAAAGTCATAATAAGAAAATGGAAATTCAGATAATTTATATCATTCGAATGCATTTCTTATATCAAAATCTTTTGTAAAACTTCCTCTACACAAGAAACTTCCCTTGACTAATTTTTATCTGAATAATGCATGTCTTATACTTACCTTTTAATTTATTATTTTGGGGGGTAGCTCATTATTCAGATTGTATGTCGAACTTACTCTGTGGAAATTCATACTTGGGCATTGATAAGTCAGGCAATTGTCTGATTTATCTACTTAGTGTTAGGCATTAAACTTGCTGACAGAAAATATAGTTTTTAGTGATCGCAGTAGCAGAGAACTCCATTTGATGAGATGTTAACACTTTTGGTCATAAGTGAAAATCAATAATTTGTTCAAGTTGCCTGGAAATGTATCTTCATGTGAATCTTTCACAGCCAGGAAATTATGCAAAACATCTGAAGTAATGGAAGAGATCTAGAATTACTGAATAGTAAAAATAAAATGAAATTTTGTTATGTACTTTATCACTGCTATTATTATAAGAATATGTGCAAGATCGATGCACATATTTTGTCCATTTGTCTACTTTAAAGGATGATATACTAAAATAAAATATGAAAAATTACAAAAGATAACACTACTGTTATGAATAAATGCTAGGCATTTTATTAATAAATATAACAGTCTGTATAAGAAAATATACCTAAAATTTGTTAATGGAATTTAATTTGAAAATAGGATTTAATATAAATTTTCTTACAGTAAAAAAGTTTTGCCTCTAAATAATATTAATAAGATAGCAACCTTTATATGGATTTATATAGGTTGGTATCATATTGTATTATTAGAATTTCATGTAAAATCCGTAAGCTGAATAAATGAATACATTAAAAAGATACACCATATGTCTTGTGTTCTTTATATCATGGTCGTTCACGTGTGACCACGAGAGAAGACACAGGAGAGGCTCAGGAAAACAAAATTTACCACACTCACAGATCCTAGAAACAGGAAGCATGACATGCTATATAGGGCCACTTGGAATACGACACAGGTCTGTCAGGAGGTAGAAGGAAAGAAGATGTAAAACTATCTCCATTCATAGATAACATAATCATCTATATTAAAAATAACATCTCTAATCATCAGGGAAATGCAAATCAAAACCAAAATGAGATATCACTTATTTCCAGTGAGATTGGCCTTTATCAAAAAGACCCAAAACAACAAATGTTGGCGTGGATGCGGAGAGGCAGGAACACTCATACACTGCTGGTGGAACTGCAAATTAGTGCAACCTCTGTGGAAAGCAATATGGAGATATCTCAATGAGATACAAGCAAAACTACCATTTGACCCAGCAATCCCGTTACTGGGCATCTACCCAAAAGAGCAAAAGTCACTCTATGAAAAAGACACGTGCACTCGAATGTTCATAGCAGCACATTTCACAATCGCAAAGATGTGGAAACAACCCAAGTGTCCATCAATACATGAGTGGATTACTAAACTGTGGTATAAGTATACCATGGAGTACTATTCAGCTTTAAGAAACAATGGTGATATAGCACCTCTTATATACTCCTGGAAAGGGCCAGAACACATTCTACTAAGCGAGGTATCCCAAGAATGGAAAGACAAGCACCACATGTACTCACCATCAAATTGGTATTAACTGATCAACACATAAGTGCATATATAAGAATAACATCTATTGGATGTTGTGCAGGGTGGAGGGGGGAGG
>CAUYSK010102702.1:0-14415 GCA_963575035.1 Avahi laniger
TGGGCAAAGGATATGAATGGAAACTTTTCGAAAGAAGACAGAATAATGGCCCAAAAACATATGAAAAAATGCTCAACATCTCTAATCATCAGGGAAATGCAAATTAAAACCACAATGAGATATCACTTATCTCCAGTGAGACTGGCCTTCATCAAAAAGACCCAAAACAATAAATGTTGGCATGGATGCGGAGAGATAGGAACACTCATGCACGGTTGGTGGGACTGCAAACTAGTGCAGCCTCTGTGGAAAGCAATATGGAGATACCTTAAAGAGATACAAGTAGAGCTTACATTTGATCCAGCAACCCCATTACTGGGCATCTACCCAAAAGAGCAAATGATACTGTATAAGAAAGACACCTGCACCCAAATATTTATAGCAGCACAATTCACAATTTCAAAGATGTGGAAACAACCCGTGTCCATCAATACATGAGTGGATTAATAAACTGTGGTATATATGTATACCATGGAGTACTATTCAGCTTTAAGAAACAATGGTGATATAACACCTCTTGTATACTCATGGATAGAGCTGGAATGCATTCTACTAAGTGAGGTATCCCACAAATGGAAAGACAAGCACCACATGTACTCACCATCAAATTGGTATTAACTGATCAACACATAAGTGCATATATAAGAATAACATCTACTAGATGTTGGGCAGGGGGGAGAGGGGAGGAGGGAGGAGGGGACGGGTATATGTATACACAAAGAGTGCAATGCACATCACCCGAAGAATGGACATATTTGAAACTCGGACTTAGGGAGGGAGGGGGGCCAAGGGAAACATAGCTAACCTAAACATCTGTACCCCCATAATATGCTGAAATAAAAAAAATGGCACCAGGTTAATGAATCTTTTCTATTTGAAGATAATGTATCACTTGTCTAATACTTGCACAATCCCTTTCACTTACAGATCCAATACCACTTTATAAAAGAATTTTATTAATTTTCACATACACATGTGAATATGGTTGTCATGAGTTATAAATGTTATGGTACAATAGAGAACCCAATGTTAGATGACCCAAAAGGTGTCATCCCACACGCAAGTAGTGGTGTGGCAAACGGAATTCACACTGGTTTCTCTGTCCCCATGTGCTACTGGTAAACTGACACTCCAAGCTGTTGAAAGCCTTCATTGCTGCAGGTGAAATTCACTTGGTAATAGGGCTTATTTATGAGCCCTCCATCACTCTTCTGTATTCTGTTGTTCTCACCTACATTGCATCCTAAATAGGACAAAAGTTTGAGGATTTGGAATAACTAGGTACCAGTGTCCACTCTGTCTCAGACCTGTCAGGATCTCATGGACCCTGGAGCAGTTTGCTCAAATTGTCGGTATGTCAGTTTTCCACAAAGTAAATGTGTAAAGATGCTCCATCAACAAAACATACTAACAAATTATCTTAAAACATCTGAAATAAATGCAGTGCATGCATCATAGACACACACTGTACATCACTGTAAGTGGGGCCTCTTTCAGCCTTCCTAACAGCATTTGCTTTTGCTCCGTGTGCTCCAACGATGCGGTGAATGCTGTTTCAATAACGTAAGAGGTTGGAACAGAAAAGCTGCTACTAAGATTTAACGAGAAAGAATAATGAAATGAGATTAGAAAAAACTGAGGGATTTAGCACTTCAAGACTTTCTGAGAGTTGTAGAAGCTGAGAATGATACCCAGATAGAAACCTATGCAGACGAGAAGCCCTGTATGGGAATTGTAATATACAAAGACAATAACTCTAACCATAAGTGATGTAACAAAGTCGACAGAAGACAAAGAGGGCAAGTTAAAAAATAATACACACTATCTCTACCACCAAAATGAAGCATCCTATGACACTATTACAAAATGCCTTGGCATTTTGCATTTCCCACAAAAGATTGAAAAGCAACAGTAGGTGTATGTATTACTCCAAATGGTTGTGGTGCAACCAGTTCTGACAAGAAAGCTTTGGTGAAAAAGAGTCATCAAGGCCTTTGTGGGTTTGAACTCAATCACAGAACACCAAGGAAAAGACTGTGGGGCAGCATTATGTGTGTCTGATGTGAGAATTACCAAGAAAGTAGGAAACAGGGAAGACAGGAGCAGGGAAGACAGGAGCGGGGAAGCCCCTCGAGAACAGAGCCCATGAGAGGACTGAGACTGGCGTTTCATTTGTTTAATGCAGGGAGAAATGAATGGGTTGGAAAAGTCCACGCGCAACAAGGGAAAACTGAAGCCTGGCCAGAGGAGTCAGACTTTCTTTGGAACTTCTCACATCTCTTTTCTAATAAAAAGTTAAAGGAAAAAGAAGTCTTGGGAATCTTTAGATTTGACCAGCAAGGAAATTGCAGAGAAGTGAGGAAAACTTCTATCTTCAATATTCTTTTTGAATGTCACTTCTAAGAGAATACATGAAAGCTCAGTAGACTATCTGGGTCCGCTATCGCTCTGCAGTTAACAAAACCGTTTTCTCTTGGAGATGCTAGCGCTGCCATGATCTCTCGCCGCAAGAGCAGGCAAAGGCAACCACTGTTGGGGATTTATTTATTTTGGAGAAAATTATAAGGTTTCTGTATTTATGAACTTGCTTTCACTTACAGTCTTTTTAATGAATCCAGATGAGAAAAGCTCCCAGCTGGGATTTTAGATAGTTTTTTGTTATGCAAAAATCTGAAAAATAAAAGATAAATTTTAATCACCACACAATAAAGATGAGTTTAGGGAACAAAAGCATTTTTTTCACCTAATTTTGAATCCAATAATTTTTTTAAAAAAGTATTTCAGTGAGAAAGGGCAAATAGAAATCAGTGTCACTTACGCAAGCATTTGTTTTAAAGATTTACATGTATCTTGCACTATAGGAGCATTTTCTCACCTGTGTACTTTAAAATTTTTTAGTTTATTTAATTAGAGATTACAAATGCTAAATAAAGAGCAATCCATAAAAAGAAATATTTAAGCATGCAGGGAATCAAGGTAAATAGACCATTCGTTCATCATCAGCACACAATTGCATACATAGATTAAATCAGTGTGTTGTACGCCTTGAATATATACAGTTGTTATTTGTCAACTAAATATTTTTAAATGAAAAAAGAATGGCACGATGAAAAATGCAGGACAACAGATGCCTGCAAATGGACCGCGCGCGACTGCGCTGCACGTACAGCCCGCCGCCCGCAGGTTTGCTGACCGGAGCCCACTGGGTGCGGGATCGGCCTGTGGGCTCCAGCCAAGCCCGGGACGGGGCGGGCCCGGAGAAGCACGTTGCAGGCTCCGGTGCGGGGAGGCGGCGGAGGGTGCCGGGCCCATGGGGACCTGGGCGCGGTGTTTCCCGGGCCCTTTCCCGGGCAGCCGCCCCCAAGCCGCTCGGTTGGTTTAGGCAGAATCCCCCTCACCCCCGAGGATTCCTCTGAGTAGTTTTCCATCCCCTGCCCCTACCCTGTTCCTAGACTATAAATCCCAAACTTTCTCCCTGAAGGCAGAACCCCTTCGCAGTGGCCCCGTCCCTAATGCCGTGGCACACCTTGAATAAAGTCATCCTCACTGTGCTTTACCAAGTGTCATTGAACAATTTGTATTTAACAGTGTGCAGTGGATGCCATACAGTATAATAGTTCTCCTTTTCCCAGCAGGCCCTGAGCCCTGTGCCATTTCCTTACCCAGAAATATTGGAACAGAGTTTCATGATGGAGAAATAGCTTGTAGTATATCGCACTGAATCTTGAGAAAAGCCACATAACCCGCACAGTTTAGGCCTGTTTACTTTTGCTAGGCTACAAGCTTATTTCATTATTTTACAGGTAGTGTAGTTCTGCATGATAACGACAGGAGAAAGGCTGCTATTCCTTCCTTAAACATATTTAACAGGCTGGAAACTGCATCAATAATTGGATATTGAAAGATGTTATCTATTTTCCAAGCTAAGTAGACCAGAATTAATTATTTAACAGGCAAAATAAATCAAGAGAAAAGCAAAACATTTCCATAATAACAGATTTGGAAGCAAAGTATGTAAATATTGAAAAATCATTCTTAATTTTTTTCTTAGTTTTGTACAAATGGATAAAATATCCAATGAATGTTATTTTAACATTAGTTTACATCAAACATTATATAGTTCCCAAGTCAGATATCATTGCTGCTTGATATTTCTATACCTGTTTGTTTTTAAGCAGATTAATCTCTCCAAGCCTCAGCCTCTTTATCTATAAAATGAAGAATTATTACAATAGTAACTATCATTGTTTTATCTCCCAGGATACGATTCCAGCGACACTACTAGAGCAGTAGCACTGTTCCAGCCGTGCTGATTTGAAGGGGTGCGAAAATGTATTCTCATGGTTTCTTTTTCTCCTTTCTTCTTTCCAGCTTTCTTTTTTTTTTCTTTCTTTCCAACTGTTATTCTTCTAAAACAGTTCTGCAATATATTTATTGATTTCTGCTTGTAAAATCCCTTTAATTGCTTTAGCCCCAAC
Source organism: Avahi laniger (assembly GCA_963575035.1). Taxonomy (NCBI): domain Eukaryota; kingdom Metazoa; phylum Chordata; class Mammalia; order Primates; family Indriidae; genus Avahi; species Avahi laniger. The sequence continues at coordinate 4,479 of CAUYSK010102702.1, forward strand.
AAGAACCTAAGAAGCACTTCTTTTTATATTGAAAAGTTTATATAATTATTTGGTTCTGATGTCTTCTGTCAAAGATGCTTGGTAAAAAAATAATATTTTAGCAGTACCTACTGCAGGGAATTTGATACGAAGACCTATCTCTTTCCTGTGACAGAAATATACATGTTCTCAAAAAGAGCCAAGTCATGAATGAGATATTCTCCCACAAATGTTCTGCAGGAGAGAGAAAGTAAATATTCTGCCTGAGGTTCAAGTCACTGTTTCAAGATATATTCCTTGAAAATCCAGGAGACTTCTGAGAAGTACACAAAACTTTATATTCAGCTCTGACTTGTTCAGAAAACTTCTTGGAAAGGCCTTGGCCTTAGTGGGCCAAGATGCCTGATGAAGAAACCTTTTCTGTCTGTGTGAGCCCAGGCCAGCACCTTCCTGTCCACAGGACATCGGATCAGGACACTGTTCAGAGTGCGCATACTCCCCAAGCCAGCAAGGCTGAGTGTGTTCTCAGGAGCCAGGTGTGTCCTTTCTGGGCGCAGAATACCAAGGACTTCCTTCCTTTTGATGTATTTTGTTCATGTTTTTTAAAGACAGAATCATTGAGGATTCCAAAAGAAGCATAAAAATAGGAATTATTGCTGATGACATCAGTGTGCCATAAGAGACAAACACAGGACCTGCTGTACCAAGAATGTCCATGGTCTCACTAATTTGAAATTTGTAAATGGTATCGGATAAAAATAGCACAGTCATAATTTTCTTCAGTACCAATCGTGAATTATCGGCCCAAAGATCCTAATTCTGTAATGTTTGACATACTTTAACAGCACTACCTCAATCTCGTGCCTGTGCACCAAGCTCTGACTCAACTTGACCATTTCAACCCACATGGCTCCTCTAAGTGTGCATGCATTCTTTCGCTTGGCAGTGTAACAATAAATGATTTATTATGTTTCAAGATAAGACTTATCTATTGGAGAAAAATTTAACTTTGATAAAATGTCAGGATTTTCAAATCAATCCTTCTATTTGTAGAAAGAAGAAGATGCACGTCTTGCTCTCCTGTGTTGTCATCACGCCACCACTGAAAAACGTCAGGGTTGGTACTCACGAAGGTAACACAAGGGGCCTTTGTCAAATCATACCAATAAGGAACTGCCATAGACATCATGCTGTGGCTGCTAAATGCACACACTCGATGAGGTGCCGTGGTGGCAAAGCCACACTGAATTTGTTTGCATTGAGAAGTACCTTAACAGAATACTATAATTTTTTTAATAATGAAAATATTATTTCAGCAAACAGATTTCGAAGTTATAGAGAGAAGAATTCTGGTTCAAAATAGTGAACTAGGTGCACAAATTTGCCTCAATCTCTTTCAAGTCTCTGCTGAAATAATTTCCCAGATGCTCAATATAAATAAATAAACCCACATCGATCAAGAGGACAGAATGTGGAAGGTCACTGACAGGTAAGAGAGTTCAGCAAATTCTGGAAACATAAAATGATGGGAAAGAGTTAACAGATGAAATAGACAGAGAAAGTTACACCCCAGAGAATACCATGAGGCAGGAACAGTCAGAGTGTTTTGTCCCAGAGACTTTAAACAGTTGGGGCAGGGACAGGAGTGAGAGGTGGGCTGGAAAACAAGGGGCTCCCGAAGATGTGGAGGAGAAATACAGTAACTGGTAGCCGCCAGCCCCATGCAGGACTGAACTGCAGAGAGGAAAAGTTATTTATGTGTAAGTGTAGATGAGACAGAGTCAGAGAGAGTTTTCTAAAGAAATTGAACAAATTGAAAGAAGAAAAGTAATGGATTTTTGTGGAGCTGGAACTTGAGAGAAAAAGCATTCTTCATCCTAGCATTCTAGGAAGATAAATCTGCCATTGACACCCAATTGTCCAGACTAAAATTCCCACCAAAGAGGAGATTTTTGAAGAAAACAGACCTACCTAGAGGAGAGCAGGAGAACCAACACTACCTACCCAATATTTTCAATATGAATAGACAACCAACAATCACAAGGCATAGGAGGTTGGTTGGGAGCATGAAAAAGAAAGATCAAGATAAAGAGAAGGAAAACAATTCTAGAAGAGACAGGGAAATTTAGCAAACTAAAAAAAGAAAATAGAAAATAAGAAAAGAGAATACAATTAATATATGTACTCAAATACTCAGAGATCTGAATATGTATTAATATGATACCTATAAAACAAGAATCAGATGCTATGGAAAAGAAACAAATAGGAAACAAAAAAGATGTCTTAGAAATTAAAATATGATTAAAAATTACAAAAAGCAGTAAATTTTAAAAATGAAGTAAAAATTTATACCTAATAGATTATGAATCAAAATGATAAAATAATATATATTAAAAGAAAAGATAAAAATGTGGAGATCCAGATAGTCTAATATTCAATTAAGGCATCTCTAAAAGAGGAGACAGAGAGAATAAGGGGAAAAACTTCAAATAAATAATTAAAGAGAATCTTTCAAAACTGGGGTTGAATTTGAGTCTTCACAGTGAAAGAATACATGAAGTACCCACCCCAATAATTGAAAAGTCTCATTCTTTGATATAAATTTATAAAATGTTGAAATACAAAGAATAAAAGACAATTTAAAATTTCTCTATAAAAGTAAATTCGATTTCCTATAAAATAAAAAGAATTGTAACAGGCTAGAAGAAACAGAATGCATTATTCAAAGATCAAAGGAAATTGTGTTTGAGCTTATAATTTTGTACTAGATGAACTATCAATTATGAGAATAGAATACATATATTTCCAGGCATTTAAGGGTTATCAAAACTATCTCCCTTAAGCCCTTTCATAGTAAGTTACTTGAATATGTATTCCAGTGTGTATTCCAGCACAGCAAAGGAGTAAACTAAGAAAAAGGAAGGATACCAGAAACCATGGGCTCCAGCCAAGCAATTAGTGAAGGAAAAGTCCATGATAGCTGACACTAAGCCTCATGCAAAGCCAATTCAAGTTAGAAGACAGGGGTCCCTGGTGGAAAAAGGAAACGGCAAGGTTTATATAATTTGGCAGTATGAAAAATGTGAAGATATTGCTAAGACATATACTGCATTTAGAAATAGGTATAATTTGAATGTCCAGGAAATGCAAAATATTATATAAGAAAGTAATAGTTCAAATATGAATCAAACACATAGGACATTATTTTAAGAAATTTAAGCCATAAAAGAAAAAAAAGTGCCCTTTTGTTAAGAAAATTCTTCTTGAAATAGCCAGATTCATGATATTTACACATTGAAAAAGAAATAAAATCTTAGCACATTTCTTGAATCTACGATAATTTAGTTAAAAGAATATATTTATATTTTTTAATTCATAGAGGTCATTTATGGTCAACAGCAAGAAATATAGTTGTAGTCACAGGGTAGGATAAATATGTTAAATATATAAGTAGTGTAAAAATAATAATGTTCCTAACAGAATGAGGATGTAAAATGAAAAGAAAAATGCAAGGAAGAGTATGGGTTTAGTAGTAGTTTCAAGTTCTTAAATGGGGAAGCAAGAGGGGCTATCAAAATTAATGGGACAAGATTAGAACGTCAATTATATACCAGTAGATCAACTAAAAATAAAATAATGTAGTCTTTGAACATGGGTTTAAGCTAAGCAAGGGCATTAATCTATTCATGAGGGATCCACCCCCAGGACCCAAACACCTCCCATTAGGCCCCACCTCCAACACTGGGGATCAAATTTCAACATGAGACTTGGTGAGGACAAACATCCAAACCAGCAGGAGTACAACATACTTTCCTGCCCAGTTTCCTGTCCACCGTCACATGCCGCCGGCAAAAAAGCAAACTGCGTAATCGCGTGCATTCCTATACCTCTAGAGGCAAATGGCGGCAGTAACCGCATTACGCTAGTGGTTGACTAGCGTTTCTCAGCTTTTCATCATACGAGTGTATTTTGTGTATTAATTAAGGACATCCTTTTTGAAACTCATAAACTCCTAATTCAGATTTTTTTTTTTGAGGAAAAAAGATTCCTGATTAAGTTTCGCTATGTTATTCTGCATTTTCTTTCTTTTCAGAAAAGTATTCTATGCCATCAGCTAAAGACACAGTAAGTTTGTTAATATAAGGTATTAGAGAAACTGCAGTAGCAGAGCGTCTTCATCCAATAAAAGACAAATCATAAAGAGTCTGCCCCAGTGTCCCTTGGTTTGTCACTGCTTATTCCATAAAGCTGTGTTGAAATAAAACATCCATCTGGAAAAGCGCAGACACTCTGACGGAGAGCACAAGGCCTCACCCAACACTGGACGTGGCTGTGTAACAACCAGGAAAACAAAAAGGCAAAACCTTGCCAGGACTGGAGAAGCTCCTCCCGCCACACCCGACGACCCCCTTCTCACCACAGGTGATCAGCATCTGACTTTTCAATGCTGCATGTGTCCCTGCTGTTTTTGAAGATGTTTTAAGAATAAAGTAGAATCATGCAATTTTCAGTGTTTAGATTTATTTTCTCAGAATGTTTCTGAGAGTCATCCATGTCGTTGACAGTGTTCTATTTTATGAATATACAAACAGCACATCTCTCTATTCTCTTGTTGCTGGAGACCTGGGTAGTTGCCAGCACGGAGCTGTCAGAAATAACGCTGCTGTAAACACAAGACACGTCTTCTGATGCACACGCGTGTGCATTTCTGTTGTGTCTGCAACGGGGAGCGGAAGGGCTAGATCACACGGATGTGCAATTCGACTGTAGCAGACTCTGCCGCGAGTTCTTTAAGTGGTTTTGCCTCATTTGTGAAGTGCCTATTCGTCTCTTTTGCCCTGTTTTTAATTAGATCATTCGCCTTTCCTCCACTGATTTCACGCCATAGAAGGTCTTACAGCAATGTTTCATAGCGCCAAGGTGCAGGGCGCTGCTTCCTGCGCCTACAGCAGTGTCCTGACCCCGGGGCAGCCCGACGGGTTGTCTAAACAGAGTATGCACAGCAGAAGCAGAGGACACCGAAGGGATCGACTCTTACAGTCTCTCTCATTTCAGAAGATCTCCAAAGATCTCTGGCTGCAGCGTGTCTAGTTGGTTGAAATAAATATACCTGGAAGGCACAAAATCAAGTTGGTTATTCCTTGTGCTGGTGAGTAAAGTGTTTGAAGAATTAGCAATAGTATCAGCTGAAATTACAAATTTCACTGGCATCGACCATTATATATCAGATACAATAATCAGAAACTCTGAGCTATTTTATCTCTTCTGCTGTTCACAGCCCTGGGTGTGAGGATGTTCCAAAGGGGACCTGAAGCCCAACCAGAAAGGGTCACAATGCCACCCTTTTCTCAGGGAGCCTAAGAATGCTCAGTGGTTGGTTAAACTACCCCTCCACTCATTAAAACTTTTAAAGTAAGTGAAGCAGGAGTAATAATTAAGATCACAACCATAATAGGACACATTGCAAGTGACCACATGCTTATTATATTTCAGAATAGGAAGAATTTTCCTATCCTGAGAAGGCAAAAGATGACATATTTTATGTGATTTTATAGAATACTTGAATTAATTCTAATGCTGGGGAATGGATGAGAAGTAATGTGTCTTGTTTTAGTCCTTTAGAATTAGACCTTTTCATTCTTCCGTGTTCCCTCTATGCAATTGATCCAGGAGGTACTTCCAAAGCTGCCATTTTAGAAAGGCTTCTCTTCACGCAGCACAACTGCAGACGGAAAGGTTTGCGTTTCCCTCAGAAATCCTGCGATGAAGCGGAGGGAAGCGTGCTTCCGGAGCACAGAGCCACGCAGATCTTCGCAAAGCAAACCTTACTAGCCAACAGCAGGATTCCTGGGCGGGTCTGCATACTCCTCTTAGAACATCTGAATATACCCCGCACCTGACCTCTGAACACAGCTCCTTCAGATCGTCTCGATGGCACCAACAGCGACAGACAGCACCGGATAGCGAACGGCAGAAAGACCTCAGACACAAAGTCACCATGAAAAAGAACAAACCAAGTTTCACACCAGATTGGGAGGAGGACAGTAATTGGTAGATCCAGGGGGAAGGACACAGTAAATGCTACTTGACTTTGTCAGTGGGAAGCTATTTTACTTGAAGTAAGGGCACACGAAGGGAGAAGATTTTTATCTCATGTTTGCATAAAATATATTTAGTCACAACTGGAAATATTCTTGAAAAAAGAAAATAAAAATCTTTAAGGAAAAGGAACATTTCTACTTCATTTCTAGGCTTCTTTCTTATAAAATCATTGTTGTAGGAAGAGCACTTTAGACACCTAATGAAAAAGTATAATTACAACAGAATAAAAAGGATGCAGTTGGAAAGAAATGATCATTTCAAACTGCCTTAGGTTGGATCCAAAGCCAGGGCTGCACCCTCCCAGCCTCTGAAATTTGGCGTCCTGGCTGGTGGTCCCCTGCCTTCCTCCCAAGCTACAATGGCAACACTGTATAAGACATTGCAATGACACAATTACCTAAGCATTGGCGTAAAACAACTTTACCCTTGTTACGTTGAACTATGTACAGGCGCACACACACACACACACACACACACACACACACACACACACACAGTACCCTACAAAATCGTTACCTTCCGTCATGGCCTAGCCCCTAGCAAAGGAGGTCGAGCCTGGGAGAGTGACGGGAGGAGATGCGGAGATTGGCCGCCGGAGGAGGAAGGGGAAACAGAGAAGCTTCCATAACTGTAAAGAGTGAAGATTTCGAAAGAGATCTATTACAGGATTTTTCTTTTCTTTCTTTATTTCTTTTTTTTTTTTTTTTTTTTTGACACAGAGTCTGTCTCTGTTGCCCTGGCTAGAGTGCAGTGGTGTCATCATAGCTCACAGCAACCTCAAACTCCTGGGCTTAAGCAATTCTCCTGCCTCAGCCTCCCAAGTAGCTGGGACCATCACACTCCACTAATATTCTCTATTTTTAGTAGAAATGGGTCTCACTCTTGCTCAGGCTGGTCTCGAACTCCTGAGCTCAAGAGATCCTCCCACCTTGGCCTCCCAGAGTGCTAGAATTACAGGCATGAGCCACCGCACCTGGCCTATTACAAGGTTTTTCTTACCAAGTGAAATGTATCACATCATTGGATTCCAACCTGTGTATGTTATACATGCTCAATAATGTAGAGTACAAATAGAATTTGATGATGAATAAGAATCAGTGCTGATGAGGGCTTCAAATTTAGCACGATTTAAATAATAATAATGGGAATGACACAAATATTCATTGCCCTAAGTACTTTACATGTATTTAGTCGTTTTTAATCTTCACAAGTACACTGTGAAGTAGGTTCTATAAGTATCCCATTATTTAATTGGGAAAAATGTGGTATAAAGTTGTGGTCCCCATCCCCCAGGTCACAGATAGGTACCAATCCATGGCCTGTTAAGAACTGGGCCGCACAGCAGGAGGTGAGGGGCAGATGAGCTAGTGAAGCTTCATCTGTGTTCACAGCCGCTCCCCATGGTTCACATCACTGCCTGAGCTCCGCCTCCTGTCAGATCAGCGGTGGCATTAGATTCTCATAGGAGCACAAACCTTACTGTAAACTGCATGTGCAAGGGATCTAGGTTGCGGCTCCTTATGACTCTAATGCCTGATGATCTGAGTGGAGCTGAGGCGGTGATACAAGCACTGGGGAGCAGCTGCAAATACAGATTATCATTAGCAGAGAGCTTTGACTGCACAATAAATGTAACGCGCTTGAATCATCCTGAAACCATCCCCACACCTTCCACCCCCCATCCCCAACTCTGGCTCTGGAAAAATTGTCTTCCATGAAACTGGTCCCTGGTGCCAAAAAGGTCGGGCACCACTAGTATAGAGAGATGAGGTAAGTTGTTCAGTTTTGCACAACTTGGAAATGCCAGGATCAAGGATCAGTTTCAGAAGAGGTTTCTCTTAACACCTGGGCTCAACAGCCTCTAGCAGCAAAGGGAGAAGCCACGCACAGGCTCAGCTGACACACAGGTCACACAGGGATGACCCAGGGAAACCTGATCCAACAATCCTGGGAGTAGAGCCTTTCTTGGGTATGGAAACAGATACTTCCCTGGGAGAAGTGCCCAAGGCCACAGAGCAAATCAATGGTAAATATAAGCCACAAACCCAGCAAAACCCATGCTCTCAAACACTCCTGGAAGCAGCTTCTTGGTTCATCTGCATTAATGCTTTCCTTTATCTGAGGCTGCGGCTTTCTTACCTGGAAAAAAGCAATTCATTCCAGCCATGCAGCCACCTCACAGGTCACAAGCCAAGTTTGCAGGTTAACCAACTTGGAAACAACTAGCAGATTTTATAAGTGAATATTCTAGCATATGAAGTTTTCCCTCCTTTCTACTTTTTTGTACTTTTGAACAATTTCTTTGTTATAAAAAAAACTTGAATTTAGTATAAACACTTTCAATTGGTACTAGTACCCCTGCCACCATGCAGCAAATGTGTATCCTCCATAGTTTGCGCAGGTGTCTGGTTACTAGAGCTAGAAAGGAAGACAGTGATCTCTTGGCAGAGCATCTTAAATACAGAGCCAACTAAAATCAGGGAAAAGAAACAATCTAAGGGTTAAAATAACATAAAATAGTTTCTTCAATATCATAGCTACTATGTGATTTATGCTACACAGTAATTAAAGTAATTGTTAAATATTGATTTAACATTTAAATATTTTACAGGTAGCAATTCACATTTAATAATTCATAAGAAATGTATAATCTCTTTTCCAGAAGGCACCCACTGAGAACCCACTAATCACAGAGTCCTGTTTATTCCTCATTCCAGCAATGCTTCCCTACAGTAAATCACACCAATTCTAGACTTACCCAGGGAAGCCCTGCAGGTCGAATAAACAACTGGTCTTTGAATTCAGTTCTAATGAATGTGGAAAATGCAGGAAAATAGGACAGCCCAGAGAGTTCTGTTTGATTATAGTGCAGGCATATTTAAGCTTTGTGTCTGCATGGTTTAACAAATTTTTCTAACAAATTTTTTCAAAAATAATTTTTTTAAATCTTTAAACCAATTCAAAGCAGTAGGGTGTTTGAAGTCAGGTCTGTTTGATTTATGTGATGGCTTTAGCCCAGTCAAAGAGGGAGTTAGCTTTGATTCCACTAACTTCTGAATCTTCATAATACAGCACGTCTCTCCTCTCTGACACCTCATTTTTACGAGGCTGTTGATAACCCTGACATTTTTGGAGATCTATTGCAGGTAGGTAAATATGAATGATTACTTGAGAGGATTTTAAATCTATTTACATCACTTCAAAAGGTTTAGACATAAATGGATTAGTAGCTATTTCTTCATATATGGAAGGCAGAAAATTATCACCATTTGTCATTTCATGTTTACCTACACACAGCCTCCCAGAGGGTTTCATCAAAACCCACGGCATCAGTTATCATCTCTATGCAGAAGGCTTGCAAATTACATCTCCAGCCAAGATTTACCTCTAAGGACTAGATCCATACACTCAATGACTTTTTAAGTGTCTTCCAGATGTCTCAAAGGCACCTCAAACCCAACCCATGAGCTGCCACCACTGTACTTGCTCTCCTCCACTGCTGCTCATCTGAATGCACCAGTGCAAGTCAGAACAGGAGCACTGACACCTCCATACCACTCACTCCCTGTGTCCTATCCAACTCAGAGTTCTTTTGATTTTGCCTCCTGTCTCTTGAAGTTATCCCATTCTCCCCTCATCCACTCCCTCCACACTAGAGAAAACTATGCTCCCAGGTACTAGGATGCAAACATCCTGCAACTGGTCTGCCTCATCCCCTGCTCTCCCCCACCCCCTGCTCTCCCCTCTATAGCATGGTTCTTAAGACCCTTAAATGGAGTTGTTTGATTTTTTCTTGTTGATTTTTTTGAGTTCTAGATAGATTCTTGTTATCAGCCCTTTATCGGATGTGTAGAGG
>CAUYSK010102703.1:0-29330 GCA_963575035.1 Avahi laniger
CTGTAGTCCCAGCTACTTGGGAGGCTGAGACAGTAGGATTGCTTGAGTCCAGGAGTTTGAGGTTGCTGTGAGCTAGGCTGACGCCAGGGCACTCGCTCCAGGCAAAGAGAGTGAGACTCTGTCTCAAAAAAAAAAAAAAAACAAGACATCCTAAATAAGAAAAATCCAAAGAAGGAATTATCCAAAATTCCATGAGTCATTTTAGGGCAAAAATTAGTTCAAGGCAAGAGCCACAAAATTCTAATTTTTAACAACATTTTAAAACTATTTTAAGACAATCAGAAGAGGAACATTACAATTTTTCAATTTAGAAGATTTAAATGGTAAAATTTATTAAGTTCTTTAGAAGCAAGAGTTCCTTCCAATCTACTTCTGGCTGAATGAAATCTTTTCCTTCTTAAACCTCTTTTTTCATTTATGCAATGCTGACAATCAACCCCAAGCACTAATAAACTAAATCCTTTGGAAATCTACTTCTCTAGTCCTGTATGGTAGCCTCTTCTCTTTTGATTGGAACTCGGGGCATAAGAAAATGTGCAAGATATATGAAAAGGGTCTCAAGGACAGCTTACAATTAGAACAATTTTTGCTTATAAAGAGAAGTGTGCAAGTTATGAAAAATGAATGAATACCACCACCACAACCTGGGAACTTACCACTTTACCAACTAATTAAAATCTTTATTTATAACAGTCTCTTATGCAATCTGACTTAGTCATTGGATAACCTACGAACAATTTATACATTCTGGTCACTTATTTGAAGCTTTCAAACAATGTTAATTCCAAAGAAACCTAATCTACTTTCACACAAAACGTAGTGAGCCCTCCATGTTATCTTCTGCAATATGGGCAAACAAAACACATCACTCAATATAAGAGATCCCAGGCACTAAGATGTTCAAATACCTATATTCGAGTATGTGTACACACACACACACACACACACACACACACACCCTACTATACCCTCAGTACTGTGCCAGCAATAGTTCATTTACCTAGGTTTTATTTAAATTGTCTCAAAACTCTACTTTTCTCTTTAGCTTCTTTCTGGCCTCCTAGATATTTAATGCGTAGATTTGATAATGTTCATAAGAAGAAAACATGTCAAACAATGAAACTGGTCAATTTTATTCCTGTCAAAATTAAGTTTATAATATAAATGAATATTCATTTAAAAAATTTCTTTATCTACAGTAGTCGTTCTCAATTGAGGACAGTTTTTTTCACTAGAGACTACATATGGCAATGTCTAGGGACACTCTTTGGTCGTCACAACTGTGGAGAGATACTACTGGTATCTACTGAGTAGAAGTAGAGTGTTGCCAACACCCTATAATGCACAACAAAGAATACCCAGCCCAAAATGCTAATAGTCCCCTGATCTACAGCTTTGAGTTATACAATTATGAGACAAAATGGAAAGCTAGTTATCTGTATTTTGCACATAACTCTTGGGAATATTTTACATTTGAAACCATGCTTAACACCCAAGAGCCAGGATGAAAACAGTATGATTTTCATCTTTTGAAACCTAGTTCTGTTGGGCTATTAATTCAAGTCACAGACATTCAAAAATTGATATGTTGGTTCATAAATATAACAATAACACAGGGAATTTAAGAATACTGGAGTTTAAAAATGTTAGAGAAAAACATACAACTTGTGGATATGACCACACCTTCACTGGAATGACCACACTCTCACAGGAATGGTCATGTCAGTGTAGTTTTTTTTTTCCCCTCTTAGTTCTGGATAGTCTCAATTTTAAATTAGAAGTGGTACTGGAAAATACATTCCTTATACCACTCAAAATAAAAGGCAGATTTTAGTAATTTTCAGAATTAAAGAGCATGGCATTTACCAAATTCTAATGAGTTAAATTAGAATATTAAATATTTATACTACACTGAGTTCATGGATTTTCTGTTTAATTCTTCTGAACCACAAGCTCTATCCATTCTACAGACGTACTCTAAACAAGTTTTAATTCATTTAAGGATAATCAGCTTCATTATGTAAACACATGTATTAAGGGAAAACAGAAACTCAGCTTTTCAAAAGTTTATGAAATTTTCAACTTAGAAAATTAGTATGTGCAAATGTCTTTCTCTATAGCCAGTTTCTGAAGTACCAATTTTAATCATTAAAATTATCCAAATATTGATTCTTCTTCTTAGAAGCATACTATACTATGCCTCAATATAACAAGATTGCAGTGAATGGGAAAAAATATTTGCAAATCATGTATCTAATAAGGGACTTGTATCTAGAATATATAAAGAACTCCTACAACACAATAAAAAAAGACATATAACCTAATCAAATAATGGGCAAAGGATCTGAATAAACATTTTTCCAAAGATGATTTACAAATGGTCAATGAACACATGAAAAGATGTTCATCAAGGAAATGCAACAAAAGCACAGTGAAATACCTTCTCATACTCACTATGATGGCTGTACTAAAAAAGACAGATATCAATAAGTGCTGACAAAGGATGTGGAGAAATTAGAACCCTCATACACAGCTGGTAGAAAGGTAAAATAGTGCAAACCACTTTAAAGACCAGTCTGGCAGTTTCTCAAAATGTTAAATATAGAGACTATAATCTAGCAATTCCACTCCAAGGTATTTGCTGAAGAAAAATAAAAACTTATTGTCCACACAAAAACGTGTACATGAATGGTCATAACATTATTCATAAAAGCCAAAAGTAGAAACAATCCAAATGTCTGTCAGTGGATAAACAGATGTATAAACAATATATGGTAAATCCATACACTGGAATGTGATTTGGAAAGAAAAAGGAATAAAGTACTAATACATGCTACAACAATGATCAACCTTGAAAACATGCTAAATGAAATTCAATGCATATGAAATATCCACAAGAGGCCAAATGAAAGAGACGGAAAATAGACTGACAGTTGTCTAGGACTGGGGGTGGGGAGGTGTGGAGGGAAAGTGGTGGGAAATGGGAGTGACTGCTAATGGGTTTGGAGTTTCTTTTGGGGGCTCTGAAAATCTTCTAAAATCAATTGTGGTGATAGTTTGAAAAGTTTTATGACTATAATAAAAACCACTGAGCCGTATACTTTAAACTGGTGTGTGACTATCTCAATAAAGCTTTTATTAAAAAAAGATAATTGGTTATGAAGCTCCACATGAAATCTGAATGATTATTTTTTTGAAACTAAAAACTTCAACCTCAGTATCTTATAAATGCGGCATGTTCAAACTTTAATATTTATTAACTGTGACATTTTATTAATAATTCAAGAATAGCACATCTTTGCTAACCTTTCATGAGCTAGTACCATATAGTGTAAATTATACTAAGAGGAAAAATACTAAATATTCCATATCGTGAAATTCATTCATTTAATATCAAAACAAACCCCCTAAGATAGGCATTGTCTATAGTTTCAAAGGAGTAACTTGTTGAGGTAACATATTTACTAAGTAATGAAACAATTTCATACCCAGTCTGATTCTAAAACTCATTTTCTTTCAACTACTCATGCTGCCTCCCTTAGAGAACTGAACTAGGATTTGAAAACACAGATTCAAGTTAAAGTCTGAGACTGTCCCTTCCTAGCTGTTCAGCCACTTCAGTTTTTCCATCTGTAAATCTCAAAGGATCATAATAAAGATCAAAGTGAAGTAAGACTAGAAGTGGTTTTGCCCAATATAAAATTTTATTAAAATTCTTTTCATTGTTTAAAATAAGTTTTAATTTTCTATAATGAAAATAAACTTCAAGCATTAGAAAAAGCATTCCTATAAACTAAAAGTAAAAAGTTGAAATTGCCACAAGAAGAATGGTCAGAAAAAAGCCTTTTCTTTACTTCTGAAACTGTTTGGGTCCCCTTTTTCCTTACATAACAGAATGTTGACCTCTCCAATGTCTAGATTGATGATACAGTTGGCCCTCCGTGTCGGTGGGTTCTTTATCGTGGGTCTGCATCCATGGATTCAACCAAACACAGATTGAAAATATTCAAAAAAAAAAAAAAAAGGGGAGGAGGCGGGAGGGGATGGGTATATTCACACCTAGTGGGTGAGGTGCACTGTCTGGGGGATGGGCACGCGTGTAGCTCTGACTCAGGCGATGCAAAGGTAATATATGTAACCTAAACATTTGTGCCCCCATAATATTCTGAAATAAAAAAATAAATAAAAAGTAAAAAATAAATTAAAAATAAAATCAAAAAAAGAAAACATTCAAAAAAACAATTGCATTTGTACTGAACATATACAGGCTTTTTTCTCTTGTCATTATTCCCTAAAGAATAGAGTATAACAACTACTTATGTAGGATTTACACTGTGTTAGGTCCTATAAGTAATCTAGAGATAACTTAACGTATATGGCTGGGTGTGGATAGGCTATAGGAAAATATGATGCCATCTTGTATCAGTAGTTGAGCATCCGTGGATTTTGGTATCTCTACTATGTCCTAGAACTAATCTCCCATGATACCAACGGATGATTGTACTGTACATAAAGATAGAGCTACATGGTTTCAGCCATTACTCTACCACTAATGTACATGGAAATGGAAAAACCATGAAAGAAAGGGTAGGTTCACGTTTTTTCACCCAGAATTATAACTGTAATAAAAGCAACAATTTTAGTAGTTCATCTTAAACTTTGAGATTTTCCTGACTGATCATCAAAATTCTATAAAATCTAAAAAGCTACCATTATATGACTATACCATAAAATACTCTATTTAAAAAATCATTTTTTAAAGATTAATGACACAAAAAAATGCTCATAAAAGACTGCTGTGTGATAAAAGTAAGACATAAGAATGCTAGTTAAAATTCACTAAGTGCTTACTATATGTCAGAAATTGTGCTAAGAGCTTTACATGCCTTATCCTATTGAATCTTACATCAGCCCCTTTACAGGTGAGGAAACTAAGACTTACCTTTCTTGGTAAGTGACACCCAAGGTTATATAACAGTAAACATGGAACATAGAATTTGAACCTATCCAACCATCCATCCATCTAACCAAAAAATATCAGAGTGGCTCTTAAGTGCCCAGGCACTCATTTACACACTAGAAGAGTGGACTCCAGAGCCCATACCCTAACTACTGCATTATACTTTACAGATATGATTTTGTTTAAAATGAGTAAAGAAAGATGGGGAAGTATCTCCACCTGAGCCTGAACTGAGATTCGGAGGTGTCTGGCTAAGGCCACAGGAAGAGACTGTGTAAGGGTCTGGGGTTGGGGGTACCAGGATAAGAAGGATATTATACTGTCTGTGTCAGTATTAGCCCTTGAACTCCTAATTTCACTCTATACAGAGAGATGCTTAGGAGAAGGCTTAGGTTGTTGTCATGAAGGAGTCTAAGACACAGGGACATATCTGTGTGACACAAAATGAGGAATGTCACTATCTCCACTTTTGTGTGGAACACAGCTTGATTTGAATATTATGAGGATTATAAGAAATGCAGCATTACTCTGGCAGCTCCAGATTATGCAACTTTGACATCAGAGGACATACCCCAGGCAAGGATAGAGGCAAAGTTAAAAAGTAAGATATCATCCTCCAGGTACCATTTTGAGCAGACAAAATCAACCAGGTATGAATAGAGGAGACAAATACGAGAGGACTGAGTTTCTGGCAAACACCATGGAGACTCTGAGAAATAATGAGACAAAATATTAATGAAAATGGTAGTCCTACTTAAACAAGAGGGGCCAAAACCCAGTGACTGTTTAGTTATTACAGTTATTCTCGTTCTTTCATATCCATTGAAGTGATAAGAACTGAAAGATGGCGTGGTGGCTCACGCCTGTAATCCTAGCACTGTGGGAGGCCGAGGCAGGCAGCTTGTTTGAGCTCAGGAGTTCAAGACCAGCCTGAGCAAGAGCGAGATCCCATCTATACTTAAAAAAAAAAAAAAAAAAAAAAAATAGAAAGAAATTAGTTGGACAACTAAAAATATATAGAGAAAAAAATTAGCCGGGCATGGTAGCACATGCCTGTAATTCCAGCTACTCAGGAGGCTGAGGCAGAAGGATTGCTTGAGCCCAGGAATTTGAGGTTGCTGTGAGCTGGGCTGATGCCACGGCACTCTGGCCCAGGCAACAGAGCAAGACTCTGTCTCAAAAAAAAAAAAACAAAACTGGAAGATATTAAAAACCAGGAAGAAAATTCCAGAATGTTAACAAGTCTGTCTCTGGGTGGTATAATTTCAGGTGATTGTTACTGCCTTTAAATTTCCTGTATTTCCCAAAAATTGTCTACGGTGAGCATTGGAATTTTATAATCAGAAAAAAATTAAAGTTTTCTAAAATTCAACAATTCAATTCTGATAATGTAAAAATGCTATTTATAAGATTAAATTTCTAGCCTACATCAAAAACTGTGTTTCAGACCTCTGATTATGGCTTTTTCTTTATGCAAGGTAACTGCCATTCCTCTTAGAATTGGGAGTACATTTTACTATGGTAAATACTTTTCAATCAAAAATTATAAAATTTAACTTTCAAAAAAAATTATGCCTCCAAAATTTATTTTACCCCCTTACATTTACAGTGTCACTTCTGGTTCACCTGTGTTTTACAACATCCTGTTCCAAAGTAGGATGCTCATATTCACTGGCAGACCAGTGTCTTAAAATTTATGTCTAGCACACATAGGTAGACAATACTGCTAAAGAAATAGAAGTTCTGAGCTGTACAATTAACCTCACCAAATAATTCATATCAATTATCCATTTTATTAATACATGGTTGCAACTTATGCTTATTTTCATACATAAGATGAATTCCTAAAATGATGAAAGTATATAACGAAGTCTGTAATTGTTAAAATACTCTTATAGCTTGTCTTTGGAAATTCTTTTCTCAAACAATATAGAAAAGCTCTTTGTAAACACAAACTTAAGGTCTGTTTAATATTAAGTTTGTTTTACAGAGCAGAAATAAAATTTGAGGATAAATCCAGCTTTTAGTTCTGTGTGATAATATTTATTTAGAAAATGAATATGAAAAAAAACCTGTTTTGGATATCTACCAAACCATTAGCTTTTACTTAACAGTGTTCATGAAAAGTATTTTATTGGCAAAGGAAAACTTTAAGTTCAGTTACACATTTCAAAAATGGAGTCACAGTCTTACCTAGAGATTTGATGTCCAGCATAGAGGAGCAGAGCAGTCAAAAAATATAGATAAAGCTGAACCAGATGCTGCCTGGGCAAGGTTAGTAGCACAACACTTAAGATATAACCTGTAGCACAAATTAAGAGAGAGAGATAAACAAAATATGACTGACTCTAATTTAGTCTCCCAATTAATTACACTAATAGAAAGAGCTTGGAATAAAATTATTTTTCAATTAAGTTTCAACAACTTCTCAGGTTTTTGATTATGCTACCAAGGTTAGCACAATACCACCACTACAGATTTTTCTGTTGAAATATGTATCACTCATTTTTTACTTCTTTTGTAGATTTTTCTGCCTTATAATCAAATACATCACACAAAAGTGCAACATGACTTTTTTTATCATCTACCTTTCCTTGATGCCTACCTGTTTGTTTTATACCAATTCTCTCATTTTTTCTAGTCCCAGAGGAAGAACTGGGGGTTTCATTGTCTCTCCCTAAGGCTGCGCCTTCCATGTAATTCAAGATCTTACTTCTCCAACTCCTGAAGACCCTCTAACTTCTACATCTTCAGTCATTCCCCTGACACTAGTCCTCATCTTTGTTTCAAAGAATGTACAGGGCTCTTCCCCATCTTCAAAAGAAGAAACAACTACTCTTCATAGTGATTTCTACTTTTCCTATTACCTATATTTTTCTCATTTCACTGACAAATGTTTCGAACTATCTGTATCCAATGCCTGTATCTTCTAATCATCTATTTCCCTTTACCCTCTACAATCTACAAACCCCCTTTATCCTTCCACTCTAAAGAAACCTGGAAGTCAACAATTGCCTACTTGTCAAATCTAAAATATTCTGCTTATCCATGGTCCAAGCATCAAGGCAACTACCCTCAGAAGGCTATTGTTCTTTGGCTCTGTTACATGGATTTCCTGACCCACGAACTTCTCCATCTCTTTACATTCTCTCCAATGAACATTGGAAATTTGTCCCTAAACAACTGCTTTCCCCCCCCATATAAAGTATCTGACACAAAGAAAATATTTTGTAGCTTCAAATATCGATACCCCTTCCAGATATATGTTATGAACAAATAGTTACTGAGAACCTACTACATATGCAAAAACACATCATTTCTTATTCTAAGTAGATGTCCCATGTCTCATGATATCTGAGATATATTCCACGTAAATGTTCTCATATTCAACAAGTACAAACTGAGCTCCCCTCCTCCTCCCTCAACAAGGAAGCTCAACCTCTTTGACTCTCATAAATCCCAGGCACTCTCACCCAAAACCTAAATCATCTTTCCTCTCTTATCACCAACTCCTGCAGAGCCTTCCTCAATAAGTCTCTCTCATATGTTTCCCTTCCTTTCCAGTCCCTATATCCCATCCTAATCCATGCTGTAATGTAACAGAATACTACCTGCTATTCTTTCAGTTCCTTTCTATACTCGTACACCCCATACTTCATTACCAGGCCAATATCCCAACACCATCACTTTATCTTGACAATTCTCCTGCTCTAAAACCTTTAAAAGTTCTTAACTCCTCAGCACCTGATATTCTTGTACAATTTGGGTCTAGTCTTATATCCTTCTATAACCATCTTTCACTTAATTAATGAGTCTTTATTAAGGCACAGATAGATACCCCTTTTTATCCCCTAATGCCCCTCTCATGCTGAATCATTATGTTTAAAGCTAAGGAAACACAGGTGTTGTGCTTGGGACTAAAGAAAGAGAATTCAGGATTTCCTACACATCCTAACTTCATAGACAGTCCAGCAGAAGCCAGAAATAAATATTTTTATTTGCTTTTAATTTCTTAAAATAATTTCTTCAGTTTTATTAATCCTTATCTCAAATGACTTTAGAGGTGTTTAAAGGGGCACTTAGTACCGATAGTAAGCATTTCCAGTGCTTGGAGCTGAAGGACTTTCTAATCAGTCTATTGCATGAAACTTCTCCTTAAATTCTCTTTTAGTGGAACTATCATTTTCCTGTTCAGAATATTCTTGTCTTTCCCTTCTCCTGCATAACTCATATAAAATCAGCTGCCAAATCCTCTAGATAGAAGATATTCATTTTATCTATTCCTTTGATTGTCCAGTCATTCAACCAACATGTAATGTATGACCCATATGCCTTCCTCTTAGACATGGAAGATCCAAAGAATAATAATGTAAAGAAATCATAGTATAGTGAAAAGATAAACATGAACAAAAGTAATTATGATGCAATATTGTGGCTATAACAAATGAACATCAGAAAGGCTATGATTGATGAAGTTACTAAGTTTGATCTGAACCTCAAAGGGTGAATGGCTCTTTACCAGGTGAAGAAGTGGAAACATTCTAGGGAAACAGAATAGCAGGTACCAAAACTATAAAAGCACAAAAGGACATTTTGAGGGGACAGTAAATTCTGTAGGTTAGATTAGAATTTGGTGTTAACATCAGGGTATTGGGAGATGATGCTGACGGAACTAGCAGCTAAAGCCTCAAAATAAAGCCTTTATATAATAATAAAAGAGTTTAGACTGGGCTAATGGCTCTCAAATTCTTTAGAAACCCATCTAGGTGAGGTACGAAAACAAAAAACAAACAATAACAAAAACCCCATGGCTCATCTATACCATTTTCTCATTCCAGTGGAAAAATAACTCTGTAATAACAATAAAATATATCATACAAGAAAATTTTGATTATACATACTGACTCTAAAGCGAGAATAGTATGAATGAACCATCCAAACTATAATGTATAAATAATCTAATTATTTGAAAAATACAAGTCAAAAATAGTTTTTTGTAATTTGTATAAATTTATGGGGTACAAGTGAATTTTGTTATATGTATAGATTGCATAGTGGTGAAGTCAGGTCTTTTAGGGTATCCATCACCTGAATAATGTACATTGTATCCATTAAGTAATTTTCTTCATCTATTCCCCTCCCATGCCCTCATCCTTCCAAGCCTTCAATGTCTATCATTTCACATGCTATGTCCATGTGTATACATTGTTTAGCTTCCACTTGGAAGAACATGTGATATTTCTCTGTGTCTGACTTGTTTCACTTGAGATAAAGGCCTCCAGTTCTATCCATGTTGCTGTAAGTGACAGGATTCCATTCTTTTTATGGCTGAATAGTATTCCACTGTGTATATTAATATATACCACATTTTCTTTATCCAATCATTCACTGATGGACAATTAGGTTGATTCCATATCTTTTCTATTATGAATAGTTCTACGATAAACATGCAAGTGCAGGTATCTTTTCGATATAAGGATTTACTTTCCTTTGGGTAGATACCTACTAGCAGGATTGCTGGATTGAATAGTAGTTCTACTTCTAGTTCTTTGAGAAATCTCTACACCATTTTCCATAGAGGTTGTAGTAATTTACATTCCCATCAATAGCGTATAAGCATTCCTTTTTTTTTGCATCCTCACCAACAATTGTGTTTTTTGACTTTTTAATAATAGTCATTCCTACCAGTATATGACAATATCTCATTGTGGTTTTCACTCGCATTTCTCTGATGGTAGTGATGTTGAGTATTTTTTCATATGCCTATATTTCTTCTTTTCAAAAATGTCTATTCTTTTCCGTTGTCTACTTTTTAATGGGATTATTTGGGGGTTTTTAATTTGAGCTCCTTGTAAACTGTAGATATTAATCCCCTCTCAGATGCACAGCTTGCAAATATTTTCTCTCATTCTGCAAGTTGTTTACTTTGTTGACTGTTTCTTTTGCTATCAGAAGCTTTTTAGTTTA
Source organism: Avahi laniger (assembly GCA_963575035.1). NCBI lineage: Eukaryota > Metazoa > Chordata > Mammalia > Primates > Indriidae > Avahi > Avahi laniger. The sequence goes on from CAUYSK010102703.1 coordinate 10,928, forward strand.
ATTAAGTACCATTTCTCTATTTTTGTGCAAAAATGCCTATACTTTTGAGGTCTTAGTCATAAATTCTTGCCTAGATCAATGTCCAGAAGAGTTTTCCCAGGTTTTCTTCTAGTATTTTTATAGTTTCAGGTCTTAAATTTCAGTCTTTAATCCATCTTGAGTTGATTTTTGTATATGAGAGATAGGAGTCCAATTTAATTCTTCTGCATACAGCAATGCGATATTCCCAACACTATTTATCGAAAAGGGTATTCTTTACCTGGTGTATATTCTTGTCGATCTGGTCAACGATTGGTTGGCTACAGATATGTGGCTTTATTTCTGACTTCTCTATTCAGTTCCATTAGTCTGTGTGTCTATTTTTATGCCAGTACCATGCTGTTTTGGTTAGTACAGGCTTGTAGTATAATTTGAAAGCAGGTAATGCGATGCCTCCAATTTTGTTCTTTTTGTTTAGGATTGCTTTGGCTATTCGGGCTCTTGTTTAGTTCCATATGAATTTTAGAATTGTGTTTTCTAATTCTGTGAAAAATGACGTTGGTATTTTGATAGGGATTGCACTGAATCTGTATATTGCTTTGGGTAGTATAGTGATTTTAATGATGTTAATTCTTCTAATCCATGAGCAAAGGATGTTTTCCCATTTGTTTGTGTCATCTATAATTTCTTTCATCAGTGTTTTGCAGTTTTCCTTGTAGAGATCTTTCACCTCCTTGGTTACATATATTCCTAGGTATTTTGCGGGGTTTTTTGCAGCTACTGTAAATGGATTGCTTTCTTGATTTGGGTCTCAGCTAGATCGTTATTAATATATAGAAATGCCATTCATTTTTATATGTTGATTTTGTATTCGAAACTTTAATGAATTCATTTATTAAATCTAAGAGTTTTTTGGTGGAGTCCAGGTTTTTCTAGGTATAAAATCATATTATCAGCAAATATACACAGCTATTCACTACACAGGAATAACCAAACAACCCATAACAAACTAAGTTGATAATTACAAAGCTAATCCAACAGTCATGTATAATTAAAAAGCAACACCAACAGCATTTAAAAATGATGACCTGCTTAAAACAACCTTGATGAATCTAATAATTTCTGCTATTTAAAGATTATGATAGTACTGGAAGGAAAATGAGAACCTGGATTAAAACAGTAGCTTTGGGTATGGAGTTGTCAGAGTCAGCTATGACATACACATTTAAATAGGTCTCAGTAGTGATCTATGCTTGAGTGGTGAGAACAAGGAAGTGAAGATCTGATGTTTCTAGCTTCGGTAATCAGAAGATAGCTTTGCTATTAAGACAGGAAACACAAGACAGGAAAGAAGTTTGAAGTGAGGTAAAGCTGATGAGTTCAGTGATTGGTCTGAAGTATCTATAGACTATTTAAGTGGAAATGTCTAAGAGGTAGTTAGAAATTTACTCATTCAGTGTCAAGCACTAGCTAGGTGCTAGGAATAATGAGATAATAGACAATTTCCTTCCAACCTTAAAGGAGCTCACAATTTCACTGGGAAGACAGATAAGCATATAGAGTCTTAGAATGCAGCATAATAATTGCTATGATAGAGATGTGAACTGGGTGCCATGTGATCACAGAGGAAGAACACAAACTCCAGACCAAGGTGGTCAAAAAGCAGTGGAAAAGTGGTGATAGAGATTTCCAGCCAAAACTATATGAGATCACTGAAACAACAAAAAACAAAAATTAAAAATAAATTCTGGGCACTATCAACACCTAAGAAGTCTACAGAAAAAAACAAAAGAGTCAGAAGGAATGGTCAGAAAGTTAGGAGAAGAAACAGGAAAGAAACACTTTCAGGAAAGAGGAAGTGGTCAACAGCTTCATAAACATGGAAAAGTCTATAAATTAGGACACAAATGAAGCTTGAATTTTGTTTTAGGTCACTAATGATTTTAGTGATGGTAGTTTCAATAGAATTTTCACATCCATTTCTTCCTTTCTAACTTCTACCATGCTAGTTCTGGCTCTCATTACCTCTTGTCTAAAATCCTATCTAGTCTTCTTACCTCTAATTTCTCCTTTCCCCATCCATCATCCTATATAACACTGCCTAATCAATCTTAAAATGCAGCTCTAAAACCTTCACTGACTACCACTACCTATCAAGCAAAGAACAATACCTACCATATGTATTCAGGGCTCTTTACAAAAGGCCCCATTTGGCCAGGCGCAGTGGCTCACGCCTTTTACCCTAGCACTCTTGGAGGCCCAGGCTCAGGCAGGAGGATCACTTGAGGTCAGGAATTTGAGACCAGCCTGAGCAAGAGTGAGACCCCGTCTCTACCAAAAACAGAAAAAATTAGCCGGCCGTGGCGGCATGCGCCTATATTCCCAGCTCCCCCAGATTTTGAGGTTGCTGTAAGGTAGGCTGATGCCATGGCACTCTAGCCTGGGCAACAGAAGGAGACTCTGTTTTGAAAAAAAAAAAAAGGCCCCAATCTACCTTTCCATTATTATTTCTATTCCCCTTTTTATACACTATACTTCACAAAACAGTTCTATAATTTTTTTTTTTGAGACAGGGTCTGACTCTCTCGCCCAGGCTGGAGTGCAGTAGTGCAATCATAGCTCACTACAGCCTCAAACTCCTGGGCTCAAGCAATTCAATCCACCTGCCTTGGCCTCCCATGTAGCTGGGATTACAGACATGCACCACCACACTTGGCTAATTTTTTCTATTTTTCTTAGAGATGGGGGTCTCACTTATATTGCTCAGGCTGGTCTCGAACTTCTGGCCTCAAGTGATCCTCTTGCCTCAGCCTCACAAAGTGCTGGGATTACAGGAATGAGCCACCATGCCCAGCCCTGTTCTCCAATTAACATTCCACCAATTATATTTGGATGGTCACTTCTCTTTCCTGTTCGCAACAGAACCCATAATGGAAAGCTTCTAAGTTTGAAGGTATAATTATATTCCATAAACATAAACTTTACTACTCCGTAATTTTTAAGCCCCTTAATAACAATTAGAAGATATAACGGGGGGGGGAAACCCTACTTACAATAGCAACAAAAAAGGCAAAATACCTAGAAATGAACTTAATAAACGTCCAAAATATATATGAAGAAAACTTTAACATACTCCAGGAGGATTCAAAAGAAATCTTGAACATAGGCAGGCTTTGTGTTCTTGCATAGAGAAGAGTTAGAATTCTTAAGCTATCTCTTCACCCTAACTTAAAAATTTAATAATAATGCAGCTGGATGCAGTGCATTATTAGGAAATAATGGTTAGGAAAGATGGCCTAAACTAATAAATAGGTGGAGATTGCTGAATAGTTATCTAGAAAAAATAAAACTAATCACAGTGCTTTGGGAGGCTGAGGTGGGAGGATCACTTGAGGACATAAATTCAAGACCAGCCTGGGCAACATAGTGAGACACTGTCTCTACCAAAAATTAGCCAGGTATGGTGGTGTGCAAGCATACACAGTCCCAGCTATTCAGCAGTCTAAGGTGGGAGGATCACTTGAGCCCAAGAGTTCAAGGTTATAGTGAGCTATGATCACGTCACTGCACTCCAGCCTGGGCAACAGAATGAGACCCTATCTCTAAAAATAAATAAAATAAATTTTAAAAATAAAATAAAATTATCTCTATAACATACTGTTCATGTAGGTAAATTCCAAACGGAACAAAGATTTAAATGTAAAAAATAAAACCACAGAAATGTTAAAATAAAACGTAACAGAATTCTTTATAACTTGAGAATAGGAGCCAGCCATGGTGGCTCACACCTGTTATCCTTTGGGAGGCCAAAGAGGGAGAACAGCTTGAGCCCAGGAGTTCAAGACCACCCTGGGCAAGAGTGAGACCCTGTCTCTACAAAAAATAAAAAAAAAAAAACTTAGCCAGGCATGGTGGCGCACACCTGTAGTCCCAGCTACTCGGGAGACTGAGGGAGGAGGATTGCTTGAGCTTAGGAGTTTGAGGTTGCAGTGAGCTATGATGACGCTACTGCACTCTAGTCAGGGCAACAGAGCGAAACCCTCCCTGGGGGGGGGGGGAATTGGGGAAGGCTTTGCTATTGACTCAAAATCCTAAAGCTTAAGAAAAATGATAAATTCAACCACACACATACAAAAAAACTCCAGCCCCCAAAATATCATAAGCAAAATCAGAAAATTGGAACTGAAAAAATATCACTAACTGTTCACAAAGGGTTAATTTCCCTAATGTATACTAAATGCCCACAAACTGGTAAGAAAAGGGTAATAATCCCACAGAAAAGCAAGCTGGGGATATGAACTGACAACTCTCAGAAGAGGAAATAAAAATTTTTCTTAAACAGGTGAATAAACTCAATCTCACTCAAAATAAGAGAAATGCAAATTAAAACTACATTGAATTTTTAAAAAATCAAACTTTTATCTATTGGAGTAGCCGAAATATAAATGTTTGACAATAGGTTGTTTTGATAAGGATGCAGGGACTTTCAACCTGTTTGTGGAGGGACAAAATGGTAAAAAGCTAAGGAAAGCAATATCAATATTACAAATGTATGTAAGTTGACCCTTGAACAACACAGGTTTGAATTGCAGAGAGTCCACTTATATGTGGATTTTTTTTCAAGCAAACTCAGATTGAAAATATAGTATTTTCAAGATGTAAAACCCACATATATAGAGGGCTGACTTTTTCTATACACTTTTCATTCTCTACGGCCAACTGTGGGACTTGAGTATGTGTGAATTTTGGTATACTCAGGCATCCTGGAATCCAATCCCCTACATATACCAAGGGAGACTACTCTTTCACTTTACTTCTAGTAATTTAGCCCAAGGTTATATTTGCACCTGTTGAAATTATGGTTATCCAAAGTTATTTAGCACAACATTGTATGAAACAGCAGAGGACAGAAGCTATCTAAAATATCCACCCTCTTGAACAAATCAAGATTAAGAAAAAAAATAAAAATAAAATATCCACCAATAGAGTAAGCAGTTCAATAAATTATGGTATATCCATACAAGGATACTATGCCACTGTAAAACAGAATTGGGAAGAGGGAGGAATGAAGCCTTAACATTTAGCAAGAATCTTAAGATTTGGAAGAATGGAAAATGTTATTATAAAAAAACAGAGTATAAAATTTCATTTCATAAATATCTAAAAGCAATAGTTATGGCTCCACAATACATCAACAAAAACCAAGGTTCAGAACCATGTATATTATGCTAATATCTGTATAAAAAGGGGGAAAATATATGTAGTCTAGAATTATATAGAATGAAATAATAATAGCTATTAATACTTGGTGTTCAGAGTGAGAATTCAGTGGATGAGGAACAGAGATAGGAGAGATACTTTTCATTATATATTTTCTTATGCTTTTTAAATTTTTAACATAAATATATTATCCATTTTTAAAATTAAAAATTTTTTAAATGTATTTAAGGGTGAAATTTCATAAACTGAAGCATTACACAAACACTGCATAATATCGTGACAGAGGTTATTCCAACTAAAAAACTGTTAAAGCTGAAAATATCTATTCATGTAATCAGTGAGCTTATTCTACTATGGCACGTAATAAGTGTACTTAAGAAGGCTCAGTTGAGTTCCCAAAGTTATAAACCATAGAGTATGAACTTCGACTGCACTGGAACACATTCAATTTCTAAAATTAATGTTTCAGGTTATTAGGCAGCTATTTTTATAATAAATATTTCAATCTATTCAGAAATAATGTATGATAAGCACATTTTTAAACCACAGTGTGAATTACTTTGCTGATTAAGCTAAAAAATCTAAGCCAAGTACTCAATTGTTCTTCTATAACTGACTGGAATTATTTCCATAAATCGCCTAACATACAAAGCCTTTAATAAAGGGCTAAGAATTATAGTGTTTTGCAACATAAAGGAATCTCATTTCACATACTTTCCCAAGGTAGTACCATTTGTAAGAGATAAATCTATTGAATCCAGATGTTTTGCTTCTAGTGTGCTGTCTTTTCTACCACTATACCATACTTCTTCCCATAATTGCTTACCAGGTACTCTCTTAGAACTGTTAAGAGTTCTCAGGACTAAGTTTTAGAACGCAGAAAGTTCTTCTACAGATAAAAATAAATCTCAGAGAGACAGGACAATGCCTCATGATTTCATAAAAGATATACTTTCTGATAGGCTAATACAAATATAAATAAAGCTACTACACTACACCATTCAAACTATGTCTGGAGTTCTGCAATAACAATGTTAATAAAAATACATTTTTATACTCATTACATATCAACTAAAAACTAAGGATCATGACTTTTATTCCACATAAATTTTATCTGTTTCATGCCTGAATTTCTTGACTTTAATTTCTTTACTCTCTCATCATTATTTTTACCACTAACCCCAAAGTATATCAATTATAGTTCCAGAATTATTTCTTTTAAGGAAAAAAAATGTTGTAGTACCAATTCCCACATTTTTTTTTTAACTGAAATGAATGCTTTATCTTCCACTGGTATTGTTTTAGTTTGTCTCAGGAAACAATAAAGAATATTGCATTTAAAAAAGCCTACTTTCTGAATTATTACCAGACCCCAAAATAAAGACAAATTAGAAGGGGCCAAATGTCTTGAAAAATATCTCTCATTATATACATTCCATCATATAAAAATCTAAAATGTTTTCTTCTGTCTTCCAATTTTATCCAGTAAAACAAATCCAACAGTCTGCTTTCCTCTAATACTAATAATTTATATGCAATGGTAACACAAAACTATAAACGAGATGCATAAACATTCATCAATGACTATATCACTGTCACCTTAAGGCAATCGAACCACATTTTACCCAAATTCAAAAATATACAAACACATAAATCAAAATGCTCACTATAAGGTTAGAAAATGTAATGCAGACACTTACCTACATAATGCATATTAAGAGCCAAATACTTATACTGGAAAAGTGGGTTGTTACTGAGGCTACTTCTTTGGATCTGCTGGAAAAAGGAGCTGACATCCCATCTGTACAGGACATCCAATAGCATGATGCTTGGCACCCTCAGGGCCACATTTAACACCGCCTCCAGTTTCTCCTTTGCAGCCATGTTTTCTTTTTTCAAGTAGACCTAAAATTCGGAAGACACAATATATAAAAACGAGTCAACATAAACAGCTTTTAGATATCCCTTTATTAATCTAATGAATTGTCACACACTATACAAAACCTATGTTAGAAAAAAGTCCTTAGCCATATCTGTTTTTAGGTGTTCATGAAGTAAGTTTTTTATTTTGCTTTCACACTGACCCTTCCAGGTCTGCCCAATCTTATGAGTCTAATTAAATGTTTAGGCCTCAAAAGTTATTTTTTAAAAAACCACTAACTCCAAATCTAGGCACTCAAAAACAAAACACCCTGTAAGAAAGAATACAGTAACTTTTGCCCAATTAACTTGAAAAGAAAAATTCACTCCTATAAAATTCCTTGAAATTTATGTAGCTCTTTAAAGAGGGCAAATCTTGAATATTTCCTCTATGAAAAAACCTAAGCAATTCAATAAAAATTTGGCAACTGTATGTTTAGTTTGCAGCATCTCAGTCTATCCTTCTCCTTATTCACTTACAATTAAAATTGAATTACCATATTTACAATCCAGAGAACTCATGATATAGATATAGGAAGAAGAAACATTATTTGCAATATTATTTCCTTGAATCTTTGAACTTAGTCTAAAATCCCCATAATCTGCCTTCAAAGTGGAAAAATAAAGCTCAGCAAATTCTTCCCTTGATGCATAGACAAGTAGACACAAGGAAGAAGCCAGCCATTCAGTCTGCAGCCCCTGTGCTTGAATACATGGCCATTAAGTAAGAGAACAAAAACAAATAAATAAAGGGAATGAAAGGCAGTTATCAGGACAATATACTGTTTAAAAGGACAGCTCAATGCAACACTGCTTCATATGGTAGAGCTGCAAATTAATCCAAGGAATTATGAGAGAACAGAGCAAATAAAAGTGGGTAAAGGATAATTTAAAGAATAAAGATAATTCTGGACTGTTGGCTCTGACAATATCCTTTTAAGAATTTTGCTGAGAAAGCTAAACACATTTCCAGCTTTGGCAGTAATTTCAGACATTACAGGACAAATGAAAACATTTATTTCTGAAGAAAATTATAGTGACAGATTGCTATACGATGGTTAAATATTTGTCAGTATTTCCATCTTATTCTCCAATTTTCAAGGCTTCCTGGCTCAGATAGTTAAAAGTTAAGGGCAGCTCAACTTGGCACATCATTAATAAAAGTTTTTCAATGATCATTTATCAATCATTCTCATAACCCAAATGTTGTTTTATAGATATATCCTACTAATAATATAAAATGAACATTTTTATAGATAAGTACTTTCATTCTGATTACTTTAAATAAACAAGATCATTTTCATAATTTTCCTACATAAGAAAAAAATACTATTTTGAAAATCGAAACCAAATAGCTGTGGCCTAAGGGGGGAAAAGCACTGAAAAATAAAATCTCTAATCTTTAACATTTATTGCAAACTATACCATTCAGGGACCTAAACTAGATTTCTCAATGTTCATGACATTATTTAAAAAAACAAAAAAATCCTAAGAAAAAATATACCAAATATTCACAGTAACATCTTTTCAACAATGGGCTAGGGGTGATTTTTATTCCCTTCTTCATTTCCTGTTTGTCAAGTTTTGTAAACTATATGTATGTATTATTTTACTGGGGAGAGAAGGAGAGTTTAAAAAATAAATTGTTGATGAAAAGTATAATTGGTGTAAGCTATCTTGATGACTTCAAGAATATACAGGAAATAACTACTTACTCTGGTGGTCAAACTGATAACTCAATGCCCTCTTGAGAATTTATTACAAAGTAGGAGAGTTATTCAGAAAGTATCCAGTCATAATTTTCATAATTTTTCACATTATGTGGCTGGATACTTTCCGGACAGTCCTTGCAGATTTTTCTCACAAACCACCAGCCACATGTGAAAATCACCATGTACACTGAGATGATAGTATCACTGACAGGTTATATACTATAATGGAAAAGTAACTATTTTTTCCATTTTCTAGAATCCAATATAAATCCCGCCCTCGGTTTTTTTTTTTTTTTTTTTTTTGAGACAGAGTCTCACTCTACTGCCCTGAGTAGAGTGCCCTGGCATCAGCTTAGGTCACAGCAACCTCAAACTCCTGGGCTCAAGCGATCCTCCTGCCTCAGCCTCCCGAGCAGCTGGGATTACAGGCATGCGCCACCATGCTCGGCTAATTTTTTCTATATATTTTTAGTTGTCTATCTAATTTCTTTCTATTTTTAGTAGAGACGGGGTCTCACTCTTGCTCAGGCTGGTCTCGAACTCCTGAGCTCAAACAATCCTCCCGCCTCGGCCTCCCAGAGTGCTAGGATTACACGCATGAGCCAGGGCGCCTGGCCTACTACCTCTGTTTTTGTAAGTAACAAAAGGGGAGGAGGCTATTACTGAGTTAACACTTATATCTATATTTATTTCATCTGATCTGGAATCCTCCTCTGTTTTTAATGTTTTGCTATTTTAAAATAAACCCACTTTCATCATTTATTGTAACTCTTAAAGTGGTAAAGAAAACAATCTAAACGATAATTAATCCTGCATTATATAGCAAGATCTGCTAGGGGGAAAAAAAACTCCCTAATCCTTACAGAGGATAATCTCTATTACGAAAGAAAACCATTAGCAGAACAGTACATGTTCCCTCTTAATTTCTACCCACCACTCCTACCTGACAAATATAACAAGAAGTAGAAAATAGAACTGTTTCTATGAAGAGAAAATCCTAGAACCTAAAGCTGTCAATATAGAAGAATATCCAAGAAGAGAGATTCTCAAATTCTTACTGCATAGTTAACTGATGACTCAAATGTTTTTAAGAAGTACCTTGGATAGAATTAAGTGTGCCCATTTATCTATTGATTACTAAATGTTTCATTTATTTCTGTTTGTGAGTGATATTTTAGCAAGTCCTTAGCAAGCTGGCCACGCATAAGGGCATGGAGAAAACAAATTTAACAAATGGAAAATCAAAGATGAAAAAGAATTCTTTTTTAATTTTGAATCTTTCTAAAGTGAAGTACATATGCTAGGTGGTGACCATCACAAATAAGTACTGTACACTACACTATAACATCACACACTAAACCAACATCTAAACAAAATTTTTAAATATTCATCTTGTTTGCAGATACCTGAAATCACTCACAGCAGCTAAGTCATTATAGTACACTAACACAAAGTAGAAATGGAGCCTGCTCTCCTGAGGTAGAGAATACCTCTGTAATATTTTGGTTCAAACTTTATTTATCTTTTTTCAGATATATTGTCAGATAGGACTAATGAGCATATTCTATAGTAGGAGAGAGCTCAAAATTCTCTTAAAACCAAAATAATATCAAATAATCCTAGAAAACAAGAAGGAGAGCTGAAAACAAAGAAAATTTACAGGTTGGGCATACTCAAAGCCAAATACGTAAACTTCCTGTACTGGTTTACCTTCCATGCAAGATCTTAAAATTTCCTCCTTTAACTGTGAAAAGAACTAGGAAAGTAATATTCCAACACGATGTCCCTGCAGGTAATGTCAAATGTGACTCAAAGATACTTTATACAGTAAAACAGTTAAAAGAAAAAAGTAGACATTTCTTTCCAAATACCATCAGAAATGTCCAACAAACGCTAACCAAAAACAAGACCTCAATGATTTCATTAAATGACTTTCTCATGATTGGAAGCAACAATCAGTACTTACAAAAACAGTAACATCTTATACATGTATAATGTTGTACAGTTTACAATTCAGATTTGTGGGTAAGGAAACACAAGGGGCCTCATTCTACACTTTTCTGAAAACACAGCATTTTGGTTCTGAATATGAAGAAATCAAATCATCCTGAACAATATGAAAAAATGTAAGTTTTTAAAGTCACAAGCTGCTCCCTGCTGAAGAACTATGTCAAATAAGAAATAGAAATGGAAAATGTGATTTTTTTATCCAAAAAAAAATAGTACTCACACCTTCTAAACTCTTTTTCAAAAAGGCAAAGCAAAAATAAGAATGACACATGACCTGATTTAAAATTATTCAGTAAAATACTTAGATAATTTAAGATTGAAAGTTTCTACACCTTCCCCACCACCATAAGAAGAAAAACACCTATCTCCTTTCTTTGTCCCAACCAGTTAAAAAACCAAATTCGACCATGAACTAAAACTGATCTTAAGAAACACATTTTCTGCTGTCCATTTGTTAGGATGGTAACCCCTGAAAATGTAAGGGAGCAAAGCTAGAGCCTAGAATCAGAAGTAAACTCAGCCCAGAACTGAGATACCAGGAAAGAGAACGCACTTCTTACATAAGCATTGGCACATGTTTTAAATATAACTGGTCCTCCCCACTCCCACTCGTTGCTAGCTAACTTTGTATGTAGCTGATTTTCACATAAACTACTAGCAATTCTGTGGTTTCACATCATCTTCTAAAAGGCAAAGACATACAGTCCACTCTGAATGGGCCATCTTTCAACTTAAGGACAGACAGAAGAAATAAAAACTGCTACCTCTACCATCAGGCGCTCAGCCTGGGTCACGACTGCCGCACCGACAGCTCATCCTTTTGGGCATGATTCAAGATTCAGCAGAACTGCACACTCCGTATTTTAGAAAATAAAGACACACAGTCCTCTCCTTTCCTTTCAGACTAGTTTCCTGTTTACTGCAGACTGCGATGCAAAGCCATCCGTTAATCTTTGATGCCTGCTCACTGCACAGGCCCCTTCCTCTCTCCCCGCACCTCCTCCCACCACGCCTGCTGATCTCACATGCGTTTGAACTATAGTAACCCCAATCCAGCTCGCGGCAAGCAGGCAGCGCAGCAGCAGTAGCAACCCAGCCGCAACCATCTCGGGGTTAGAAGATTACGTTCAGCAAAAACTATGCCAGGAAGCAGACCCGGGAGCTCCCCTCCCTGTCTCGCCAAGGGTGCTGGCTCTGCCCCTTCACGCATCAAGAGGCTCGCAAAGAAAGACGCGGGCGAAGTTCCGCACCCCCAAACAGGGGACTCATACCAGAAGGAAGGGCATGGTCTCGGGGCCCTTGGGTGGGGAAAGCAGAACTGGAGGAGAAGGACAGAGGGGATGGCAAGTGAGAGAGAAAACCATGGGACAAAAAGAGATGAGGAGCCCCCTTGCTGTAAAAAGGAACTGACAGACGGGATGCAGAGCCATGGGTCCCCACTCGAAGAATGGCTTGGCAGGCCTTTCCGCACCCCCAAACAACCTTACATCGCAAGACAGTGAGGAGTGAGCTTGGGGCTGCGTAGACCAAAGGGGGCGAAGGGAAAGAGGGAAGGCAGCTTGGAAGCAAAGTGGACAAAGAAGATAAAAAGGCAAAGTTGGAAATGGAAACTGAAAAAAAGGAGCTGGAATGGGGCAGCTCTGGAAGGGTCTTTAAAAAGGCCTTGGGGTGCTGGGGAGGCGAAGGGGGAGAGCCCGGAGTTAAGAGCATCTTAGGAATGTGAGGGATATTTCCAGGCCCTGGAGAAGCGGGATGGAAGGCCGGGGAGGCAGCCGAGGCCGCTGAGCTGGAGGAGGGGGCTCTGCGCGGGGCCCCGATAGGGGAGGGCAAGTCGGAGGGGGCCGGTCGGGGCCCGGAGGACCGCGGGAGGGGCTGGAAGATGGGAGGGATGTGGACTCCGCCTAGGCTAGAGAGAGGAGGGAGGTGAAGCAGGGGAAGGGGGAAGGGGCGAAGGGGAAGAAGAGGAGGGAGCCGGCGATCGGATGGGGGAGGGGAGGAAGGGTGCGGGAAGCAGACTCGGGGCGAGGGGATGGGAAGGGGCCGGCCGGGGGGCTTGGTCACCTCAGGCTGCGGCCTCCCTACCTGCAGGGTGGCGCTGCGGGCCAGCGGGCTCGGCAACTCCCCGGCTCTCTCGCCCGCCCTCCGGTTCTCCTCGGGCGGCGGCGGCGGGGGCCGGGACGGCGCGGCTCACAGCGGCGGCTTTTCTGCGCCGGGCCTTGGTTGCTGCGTCTTGGGAGGCGGAGGCGGAGGCGGCGGCGGCGGCAGCGACCCAACCCGTGCGGTCACCATCGTCCGCGGCGGCAGGCGCTCGCGGGCCGAGCCCCTCAGCAGCCGGCGGCAGCGGCAGCCATAGCCTCCTGCGCTCGCTCCTCCCGCCCCCGGCGCTCTGCGGCGGCCGCGGCCCGTCTCCCGCGCTCTGCGCCTGCGCGCGGCCCCGCCAGCGCGGCGCGCCCCTCCCCCGCCCCCTCGCGCGCTCCCGCGCTCACTCACAATCGCGCCGGCGGGGTGGTTCCCGCGCCGCCTCCGGTACGTGGGCGGGAGACACTACTAGCCTCTCCCCGCCCGCACAGTCGGGCCGCGGGGGCTATGGAGACGCGTACCACGGCGACACCTGTACGCGCACTGTGACACGCGCCATTCTGACACACGTGCTCTCTCACACTCCCCAAACACCACGAGCCCCACGCGCTCACACCCACACTCACCTGCAGGGACCACGTGGGAGAATGTGAAGTGCTGATCCTGTCCCCGTGCAATCACAGTAGCAATGATGCGAGAATTTTTTTTTAACTCCTGACTGGACTAGACTTTCAACTCCATGGTGTCAGGGACCGCATCCGTGATGGCTCAGCAGTGCCCAGCACTCAATAAACCTCTGAAATAAGTGAGTGGATGAATGATTCATTGCAACTGTTCACTGAATATCTTTTCTTTAAAAATAATGACCCCTTGGTTTGGTTCAAAGAATTTTATTGCGGTATGGAATTAAATGGTGTTTCTGTCTTTGTCTTGTCTTGGTCTAAGGTTCAAAACCAATTAGTGTACTCTTCCCCTCATTAACATTGAGGAACCCCTTTTGTTCTGTCCGGTCTCTACCACTGATGCACAATCCTACCTTAATTTAAATGTCAGCACCTTTTAGGGCAGAGGCTGTTCCCTACAATTTGTAGCCTGAAGTATGTTGTGTGTATACAGAACAAATCAAGAATGTCGCTGGTCTTCTGGGCTTTTGCAGGACTTCTCATTCCCCATTTTTCTACCACTCTGCCTCACCAGGACCTTCCACAACCCCCACCTTTATCTACCCTCCATCACCACCACCAAAAGTCCTGCTCTGTTACCTTGCTTTCACTTTGGATAGTTCCTGGAGAGCCAGTTGCTACTAGAAACTGGTCTGGCCTTTAATGTTTAAAGTGGCTGAAAGATGGACACCCAGTAATGGATAAGATATTGCAACTATACTGGGTCATGCTGAAATTGTGAAGCCTCAACTTCTGCATGTACAAGAGAAATTTTTAATGTATTGTAATCTTGATATCTGTGTTGGGGGCCCTCCCTGGAAATTCAAGTCTGTGGCCTCTGCACTTTAACTGGCTAACCCCCAATTCTAAACATCTTTGTATTTTGCTAAGATTGTAAAAGCAAGCTCTACATTTAGAAAATGCAATCTCTAGAAGCATCAATCAACCAAATTCAGAGTAACATACGTTCCGTTAGATAGCTCTGTAGAAATCAAGTTTTAAAATTTTCTGGGAATTGTGTTCATAACTTTCTACCACCACCTTTTATCCAGGTGCCTTAGACTATTTTACAATAATCATTAAACACATCACATCCCAGGGAAGCAGTTTTTATGAGTCTCTTTATCTAGCCTGGTAAGTGAGAAATTACAGAGGCCACATGAGCAATGACTAGAATAGGAAGCTGACCAAGATAACAAGGCCTTATTCCTTGATTCCCTTCCTGTTTTAACAACTTTACTACCACTCAGTCAAGAAAATAGAAGTCCAGAAACAGATTATAAGGCAGCCAAAATGTATACAGTGCTAAATTCGGATTGGATTTATTTACTCTTCTGGGATAACTTGCAGAATCTTGAAAACATTACTTTAGTATTGTTACTGGATTTTGTTTTGTTTAAATGGGGGCAAGGCCTACCTCAGCCCTCCTCTTTCCTTTTTTAAGGCAGGTGGGGTGGGGTAATGGCTTTAAAGCCCTATAACCCTCACTATAAGTCCTCTGGACTTGTAAAAGCAGGAAAAAGTCACATGTCTCTTTACCTTTTAATTTTACAGCAGCTGCCTGTAAATGCTGAAGTTCAAAACAACAAGTAAAGAAAATTACTCTGGTAATGAAAGGGTTACTGCTCTTATATTGCTGCCAGTCCAGTTCTGGGAAAGCTCCATACTACCAGAAGCAGGTAATCAAATGAAACTAAAAAGAAAAGCAAAGGAAAAAAAAACAAGGGGTGGAATAGGAGGGGGGCCCTCAACTAAAAGAGAGCAATCACAATTTAGAGGAAGTACTTTCTAGAGGCACTCAAACCCGCCAAATCAGGAAAAACAAGGAGCTAAAAGTACCTGGAACAAACTTAAGGAAATGTCCAAATGCCACAGCTTAGTCATAAAAGGAACTAACCCAGGGTGCTAGAAGGAAAGAAGTGGAGTGTTTGTGACTGAAGAATGGCAGACCATTCAGGATTCTAAAGGTTACCTTTTTTCCTTCCTAAATGCATCCAATATTGAGGAGGAAGTCAACACAAAGTTTGAAAGAATACATATTTGTTATGGTTCTAGCCATTCCAAAGGACAAGTTCCTGAATTCTTTATAGAGGCCACATTGCTAATAATCACATAGAAATGGCCTTTTGTTGCAAATCTGCAGATAGTTGGTATCTAGTTTATTATGCACTACCTTTTAGATCCAGAGACAAGATGGCATATAACAGATTTCACATGATGGGGCCAAAATCCAAAGAACTAGGATAGTCAACACTGGGAATATGAGGGAGAATTTTCATGTATTCATTTATTCACGCATTTTTTTTTGTTCTCAGCATTTTCTGAGCACTTTGAGCTTTTCTCTATCCAATTTAAAAAGTTGAATATTCAAAGATATCCAATTCAGTAATCAACTTTCTTGATTAGAAGAGTCTAAATGATATATAGAATCTCGTTCAACCTAGTTATCCCCATGGTTCGATTTTGAGAGCCAGTTCTACAGGAAAACTACAGTTTTGTTAGGAAACATAATGTAGTAAAGGGAGATTCACTCTTTTTTTCTTATATAACAGTTTAACTCATGTACGATTTAATCCACCCAGTTTGAGGTGTACAATTCAGTGCTTTTTAGTATATTCACAGAGTTTTATAACCATCACCGCAATCAATTTCAGAGCATTTCATCATAAACTCCCCCCGAAAAAAAAAAAAAACCAACAAAACCCATATCCATTAGCGGTTACTCCCCTTCTTTTCCCAGCCCTAAGAAACCACCAATCTTTCTGTCTTCATAGATTTTCCTGTTCTGGACATTTCATATAAATGGAATCATATAATATGTAGTCTTTCGTGTCTGTCTTATTTTATTTGGCATAATGTTTTTGAGGTCTATCCACATGTAGCATATATTGGTACTTAATTTCCTTTTCTTGCCAAATAAAATTCCATTGTCTGGTTATACCATATTGTGTTTATTCATCAGTTGGTGGACATTTGAGTTTTTTCTGCTTTTTGGCTTTTATGCATAATGTGGCTATGAACATTCATGTACAAGTTGTGTGGTCATGTTTTGATTTGTCTTGGGTATATATTTAGCTGTAGAATCGCTGGGTCATATGATAACTTCATGTTTAACTTTTTGAGTAACTGCCAGACTGTTTTCCAATGTGGCTGCTCTATTATACACTCTCACTAGCAGTATATGAGGAGAGATTCACTGTTACATTCAAATTCCCCCTACCTGTTAGCTATGGGCCCCTGTGCCAAGTGTACATAATTTACAAATGCCTCCATTCCTTGTCTATAAAACAGGGATAATGATGGTATCTACTTTACAGGGTTGTTATGAAAAATAAATGAAATGATGTATGCTAATATTCCTGGTACAAAGTAAGCCCTTGATACATGTTATTAGTTTCCCTCCTTCTAGCTTTGGTATTTGGTTGGCAATTTTTATTCTGTAGTAAAGTCAGATAGAGATGAAATTGTTACTCCCTTGTTGTAAGAGGTGCGTATACATAGCTGGTGGTGAATAAATACTTTTTGTGGATAATTGGAAAAATTAATAGAACTTGCATTGTTTTAACATCAAAATAAATTTATCTCTTTCTACCCAGGACAGAATGAATACCTGGATAGGCAGAAAAAGCATAGAAACAAGTCAGCTGTTTTGTTTGTTTGTTTGGACTTTTCAGATTTTCCTGAAAACATTTTTTATTTTCCCAACATTTTATTTTGAAGAGTTTCAAGTATACAGAAAAATTAAAAGAATATTATAATGGTCACCCATATGCATACCATCTCGATTCAACATTGTTAATGTTTTGCATATTTATGTTATCTATATGTGTGTGTCTTTTGCTAAGCTATTTGAGAGTAAGCTGCAGACAACAACACACTCCACCTGTAAATACTCTAGCCTGCTTCTTCTAAAAATAGTCTCTTTCTCCTGTATTACCAGCACACCTAGGAAAATGAAGTATAGTTTCCTAAATTTTCTACTGTTCAGTCAATACTCAAATTTTCTCACTTCTCCTCAAAATATCTTTTACAGATAGCTTTTTCCCAACACAAGATCCAGTCTGACAAGCCAGCTTTTCTTTTAATCAATCTGAGCACTTGTGACTATTTAAATCTCTAACATTAGCAGAAAAAAAAAGTACTTTTGTTGTTCTTTTCAAAATTCAGCTCAACCGGTGTACCTCTGTCCTACCCAGCCACTCTCTTTGTCTCAGTTCTAATTAAGCCTGAGATAGGGAGTAGTGCAAAACTGTGCGTTGCTTTTCGTGCATGGCGATACTCAACTAAATATTAGTACAATAGATATTGATTGTTGTAGACATTTGTTAGTTGTCTTCACACTATTATTATTCTTCTTGTCCTCTTTCTAATAGCACCTTGAACCTTGAATAACCATGTGGTCTATTGGCCATTGACCAAACATGGCCATTGACCAAACATGGATCAACCAGTTTATCCTATCTGCCTTAGTGATTATTAGTCCAGGGAAGGACCCATGACCCACGTTAGGCTGATCAGGGAGAGACTAAACGCCAAAGCTTTTGATTGAACTATTGAGAGAACAAAGTTTCTCTTTCCTGCTAGACTTAAAAAATGAAGCCTAGGCCAGGCGCGGTGGCTCACGCCTGTAATCCTAGCTCTCTGGGAGGCCGAGGCGGGCAGATTGTTTGTGCTCAGGAATTCGAAACCAGCCTGAGCAAGAGCGAGACCCCGTCTCTACTAAAATTAGAAAGAAATTAATTGGACAGCTAAAAATATATAGAAAAAATTAGCCGGGCATGGTGGCGCATGCCTGTAGTCGCAGCGACTCGAGAGGCTGAA